>JBCAUA010390546.1:0-33732 GCA_038406235.1 Peronia verruculata | reverse complement strand
GACTGAGAGGACACCCCCCCCCCCCCCCCCCCCACCTATTGTTCACTGTCTTTGTGACCGCACTCAGCACATAGTCCAATTATAAAATCTTTCACACACAAATTTTTGCAGATACATAATGCAAAGTCAAAGTGCAGATGATGAACCTGAATGCGAGTTTTTCTGTTTTTGTCCGTAACTTGGCAGCAACATCATGTCTGCTAATGGGAGATCGTTTCGCAGATTATCTGCCATTCCCAACAGAGGGACTCGTGTAAAGGGAGATCATTTTGACCTGCAAAATGACTCCGCTTTGCCAGACAAAAGAAGTTTTAGCAAGCAGTGTAAAGAGCAAAAATCCTCTTACTTCTTGTCATTCGAAAGACTGGTCGCCAAAAGAAAATTGATAAAATTATAACAATTGGAAGAAAACATTCTCTATACATCATATTTTTGTTTGGAACTTTCATGGTGTATGTTTCAAGCAAAGGGCGCAAGGGTGATTTTTTTCCTTTTTACACTGAAATCACCTGGCATTTCATCAATGCCCTCAGCAACAGTGATTCTGGTTAATGAAAATGTCTTTGAATTAATACTCCGGACATACGCTTTCAGCCATGGCATTACTTTTCGATATCTCCTTCGCTTTAAGAAATCCAGCTCAAGGCCATCATTTGACTGAAGTCGTAGGCTTGCAGGAACGGAAGCGCCGTTCCCTCCCAGATTAATCTTAAAATAACTTTCTTTGCCAAATTAGCCTTCAATTTCTTGAGTGTTAAAACATACATTAAGCCTTCATATTGACCGTAAGGTTGATGGTTCGTTTCATATTTTCAAGCTGGGCTCCGTAGATATGTCGATGCAGCTGTGACAAAAATTAAACGATGTATATTTCCCTCCACCGCTTTGCCCAAAAATACTCTAAGCTTCATTTTCTTGAAAAAACCCGCCCTTCTTCGTTCATTTTCGTTTTTATCTTATCTGAAGAATCACTAGTCAATTTTTAAAGTAACATTTTCTTTTTTGAAATTGTCGAGAAAGTTTTGTGTCAACAACTGCTGATGAGCTGCACATGATTAGCCTGAAGTTACAAGTGGTTGAAAAATAATGACCACATCAAAAAAGTTTTTAAAAATGTGTGTGTGTGTGTGTGTGTGTGTGTGTTTGTTTGTTTGAATACATATATTACGAAGATAAAACTTGCAACTATCTGTGCCGGCAGCCGACTGCAAATTAATGTGCTTGTAGAAAGTTGCATGCTGCCTTTTTGACATGGCTATTGGGGGAAACATTAATATACTGAAATTTGAAATAAGTTCAGAAATTAAAACAAAACAAAACAAAATAAAACAAAAATGAAACGAAACGAAACAAAAACAAAAACAAGAAAAAAAAAAAAAAGAAAAAGAGCTGTAGAGGGAAAAAATCAGTTTCTGAAAACTGCAAATGAATCTTTTTTTTTTATACAGTTTTCACATGATGCCATGTTGATGCCGTTTTGGGGCATAAAGCAGATGTTTCTGACCCGTTATTCTTCTCATATCAGAGAGGGTTAAGGTGTCTAAATATAGCAAAACAATGTTGATATTTTGACCCCAAAACCTCATTTTCAGGCCCAGCATCCCATCGCTCCAACACCACCCCCAACCCCACCCTTTCCTTTGTACATTGTTGACCTACTGACCGTGTTTCACAGATACCCTAATTTTTAGTGCTAAGCCAATCTCTCTCTTAGTTCTCATGCTCCACCTCTGGTGTCTAGCGTTGCCCAGAGTCACAGGCATAGTACTTAGATCCGTAATTAATAACTTGCAACAGTAGTAAATAAGAGCTAACAGCTCGGGTCTCTGTCACCTATTACTAACAATTCCCCCCCCCCCCCCCACGCCTACTCACGGCGGAAAACTGGGTCACGTCCTGTGATATATTATGTAAAAGGAAACACACTCGCATATATATAATAATAGATAGATAGATAGATAGATAGATAGATAGATAGATAGATAGATAAATATGCGCTTTTCCTTGCTCTGTCTTGATTGATGTTATCCTGGTTCACAACTGAGGGTCAGGCCGGATTCTGGCACATTATTGTCACTTCTGATGGGCAAACTAAATCAGATTAGATGGGTTCCTATCTGTAATACAAGCAAGCCCGCTGGTGTTTGTTTATAAACCTATAAACACTTCTGACTAACCTCACACCCGGTGGTCTCGGATTTTCCAGGACCCTGAAACTTCCTGAAGGTCACATGAAAAATGTATTCTTTCAACACTGTTGCCAGCAGACTTTCATGTTCCAATCCCGCATTTTCAACCACCAGAATCTGTGAACTGATGACAGTAGAAAGATGTTCATGGAGACAGTTGGAATACAGTCATTGTAAATAGAGGAAATATCTGTGCAGATAGTGAGAAAACCGTAGCAAAGGGGGGGGGGGGGGGGGAGTCATGTTGTAATCTACATCTCAAAGCTTTTTGGAATACCGCGCCTTTCCAGGAACACGTTAACGTCATTTTTAAACTGTAAACCTGGGAGGCTGATCAAATGACCAACTTCAGATCTTGAGATGGTTCAGATTTGCCAGATATCCTTAATACCCGATACCATATTCAAGTGAAAAAAAAAAAAATGCCAGTGTACCAGAAATTTTCCCGTTCCCGAATAGATGTTATCGTAAAACCCGATTTGAGACATTCAGAACAATAACTGTGTTTCTTGTGCCCTAGGTACAGGTACGGCTATCGATTGAATGGCCTGTATGGTTTTTAAGAACTAAAACACGAACCACATGAGTGTTTGAGAATATGCCCAAAATCGTAGTTTTAAAGTCCCTTTCATGTTAATCCAGGCAGGTTTCCAGTACAGAATCTGAGTTCATTCTTAAAGGAGAGGAATTGCTCCACTCCTGTGATGTAGGCTCTATGTTTGTTTTTCATTTGAAATTATTAGATTTTCCTGTTTAAAGGCATTGATACCGTTATTTTCCTTTTTCGCTTGTCTTTATAAATGTGGTCATATTATTCCGTCCAAGCCACTTTACATATTTGTACTACCTACTCGTATTATCTAATGTACCACATGTATTTCCAAAAGCACTAACGCTCTGAATCACCCTCAACCCGACTGATTCATTTATAACAAACAGACCTACACTAGCCTGCACGCTGTTACCTATCGATAATTCTTGAGGCATTTAGGGGTGTTTAAGGGCAGGATTTTGCCTCTAAGGGACAACCAGCTGTCTTGTTGGTGATATAGTGTACGTTCTTACAAAATTCCGTCTGGCATATCAGGAGAAAGAAAAGAAAAGAAAAACAGATGTTATTTACTTCATAACTTTGATACACAAGGCATATGTGACAATAATGTCAGGCATCTATCTATCCGTCCATTCATCCATCCATCCATCCCCATCCTTCCTTCCTTCCTTCCTTCCTTCCTTCCATCCATCCATCCATCCATCCATCCATCCATCTATCCATCCATCCATCCACCCATCCATCCATCCGTCCGTCCTTCCATCCATCCATCCATCCTTCCATTCATCCATCCATCCAACTCCTTTTATTTTCAGATTAAAATATTGTTCATTAAGGGCCATGAGACACAGATGTGCTGTGGAATATTATTTGGCTTTTATCAGTTTCATAAACATACCTGCTCACTTTCTGAACTAAAGGAAGAAATTTTACCTATTTATTGATCAGTAGGTCACCCCAAAGGACAACTGGTCGACGGGAGCAATGAATGAATGAATAAAAGCTCACCGTCGCATCATTAGAGAAGCTCATAACCATTCCTGTGTTCTTGTACTTTCGGTAGAGATGTCTCTCCTGAGTGAATGGCCTGTGTAAGAGCTTGTCTCATATCAAGTGAGACACATAGCTTAATATGATCTCAAATATGCCCAAAATGATAGTCTAACAGCCCCTTTAATCTAACTTCAGACAGGTGTCTAATACAGACATCTAAAGATAGATTAATCTTAAACGATTGGAACGTATCCCACTCCACCGCGCTGATGTATTTTTTTATAAGCTCTCTTAGTCAAGCAGTCATGGGACCAACAAAGAATGCTGAGAAAACTCTCTCACTGCAGATTTATGAAGATTATGTTTGGTTGTGTTTGTTGGCAGCTAATGAAATCTGCTTGAATAGATTGCATTAATTATTCTGGCCAAGCAAAGTACTTCTGCTTTCTTTCTTTGTTTCTTTGTTTGTTTCTTTCTTTCTTTCTTTCTTTCATTCATTCGTTCTTTCTTTCGTTCTTTCATTTTTCCTTCTAACTCACCACCCTTTCCTGCCTTCCTCTCTTTCTTTGAGTGTTTGTTCCTTTCTTTTTATATTTCTTTCCTTCGTTTAAACTCGTTTTGGTTTTCTGTTTACTGTTTTCCAAATTATACTTCGTTGATGTTAATTAGTTTCATGTTGTTGGTCTGTTTTGTTCATAACAACTGTAAGACTTTGTTTATTTATTATTATTATATTTATTCTTTAAGTTAGAGTAAAGCATTTGGAGTCTGTTCGAGTATGCCTTTGCCATTTTGTATATTTGCACTGGCTTGTATAATGTACGACTCTCGACTTCCGCAGCTTATGGACCTCTGGTTGTCCGAATTAAAAGTTATGAAACGTTGCCTTTGCTACAGCTAGATATGATTCGAGAAACAGAGTGACTACGTTTACGGCAGCCGTAAATTTTATTTCTGACTTTATTCCTACGACACCCACAAACTGAGGGCGTAGACCACAATCAGCCAATGCTTTGTGTGAATTACGAAAGGCCCTAAATATGGCGGTGGCAGTTCGTTAGCTAGGCCTCAACTGGCATCGGAGTTTTCGACATTTCAAGAGCTGCAGGACTCAAGTACAGCATATCAGGCTAAGAATTTTTTTTCAGCTTTATGTAAGAAGCTCCAGGTCTGTGGAATCAGCGAGGAAAAGAACTCCTACGAGGATATTGTCTACACCGAAGTAGACTATACTTGTTGCATTCACGGCAGGAGTTTCCAAATCAAAAAGAGACAGACCACATCAGCAGCAAGTATATGCATGTAACAGTGCAGTATAATCAGTGTAGGCTATATTTACAACTTTTAATTTGCAGCTCTGCTTTTCAATTTCAGTATTATCTTTCTGAATTCATTATATTATTATTTCTATATTTTAATTCTCTTTGCGTCAGTGATGATGGTGATGATAAGGAGGCTTGAAACAAGGATTAAGAGGGTGATAAGAAGCATGATGATGATGAAAACGAATGTTATGATGAAAGAGGCGTAAGATAATGATAAAAAGGAGTATTTTCAGAGAATACTGTATATCTTTTTTTCAAGAGACTTAGACAACTGTGCATTTGGATTGTTGTTTCATTGTTCATGTACTTAGGCTATTCCTGTAATTCACTCTTTAGTGTTAGATCTAATGATTTTGGCTACATTGCGTAATCAAAAGGAGAGCACAATTTGTTTCCAAAGTGAAAGACAACACAATTTCCGGTGATATAGATCCTTTCCACGTTCATGTTTACTTCCGTGTTTGGATGCGAATTTTTGGTGGGCGGACGCGGAAGCGAAACGTCATAAGTGATTTACTTTCGTGTTTGAAATGTAAACAATAGACAGTGGGGCGGACGCGGAAGCGAAACGTCATAAGTGAACGGCCTATAGACAGTGATTGATGTTGTTAGACTGATGAGGATTTGAGCGCCTAACAGGCAGCCGCCTTGTATGCTTCCTGGGAGGCTGAGAACGTTTGTGAGTGTCTTCTATGGGTCTGTCGGGGTAACAATAGGTTGCACAATGTAAATGAATGAATAAATAATTAATAAATACATCACGCTAGCAGTGGGAGATTCCGAAGAAATCCATCGGATCGGAGCAATGTCGACAAACGGGCCCTCCCGGAATGGCAGTCTTGATGCTTCCGAGTCATAGATCTGCCAGTTTACTACAGTATTTCCTGAACACTTTCTTTGTTTTCATCTTCGCCATGGTATTTCATATTATGAGACTTCAGATTTAGAGACCTTCACGTTGACATCCCTATCCACTTCTTCAGTTGTTTATTTATGTTTTCAACTCCGCCAGCTCATCATAATCACCCTCACCAATATGACCTTTAATGATTTAAAATTTCATCCCAGCAGAGAACGTGGGTATAAACAGTATCTAATGTATTGAGAGTTCCGGTGTAGATCTAGTTCTCTCTGCTCCGCTGTTGTCGCCACTGCGAGGGCCTAGTGCGGCGAATAGTCACTTTCCTTGTTTGATTTCTTCTTCTATCCCACAGGAAATGATCCGCTTCTCGTCTTTATCACGATTGTGACCCCAGAGAAACAAAACACGTTTTTTTTTCCCCTTTCTCTCTTAGATCTTTCATTCCCGAGACAGTAGGACCATCTTGGCTTTAAGTAGCTGCCTGATTTTGGTGAGAATTTTTATGAGAAGAAATTTGGAATTTGGATTTTTTTTTCCGGACAGCGGCACGCAGCCTGCTCTTTCATCGATTTTGAACTGCTAAGGGTTCTTTAACGTCCGTAACGTACTCATGGGACCTCCGAAATATGTTTGCCCTTATCTGAGAAGGCTAGACGTCGGGCTTCCTTACCCAGAGAAAACCAGTGAACCATTAAGTCCCTGAAAAAAAATGGGGGTTTTCGATCTTCGGGTCCTTTCATCTTCCCATGCAGGACCCGCGAATCGATCCCGGCCAGTTTTCTCCATGAGTAGACGCCATACAACAGAGCCATTGCGCCCCCCTTCTCAAACAAAACACTTATTGTTCGTAGCCGACATACTCTATCCTCGCCCTCCCGCTTCTTTAGTTTACAAATGAGGAAGAGAGGGCACATGTTGACGTTATCGGTGGTCTTAATAACACTGCTGTGAGGTGAATAATATTGAACTTGACTTGGGCTGAAGGTCAAGTACGTAATATGATATGACACTGAAAGATCAACAGGAAATAGTGAGATAAAAACAGAGCCGAGCCAAAGTCCCGTTAAAACGACGTGCTATGTAAAGATTGAGGGAGGGGAAAGGCGTCAACAACAAAGGTTAGGGCCAGGGAGGGAAACTGGTGTCGAAGAGAGAGTGGCGAGATTTATCAATCAAGTTCAGATCCATCATTTTACTCGTACCGGTAAATAGAAAACAGAGTGGCCTAGACCGTGACCTACCCTGACCTAGATGACTAAATGTATGTTTGACCACGATATCCCCACTCCTGCTGTTTGGCTTCCCATTAAGGGGTGGACAACTCCAGATCAGAGGGTGACTACTCTGGCATTTCGATAACAACACTGAAGTTATCCTCTCGAATCACTGGCAGTCAAGGACCGTGATATGCCAGCCCGCCTAGGCATGCGGAAGTTAGCGAGTATTTGTGATAAATCAAGTCTTACTGACAGACTATTGATCGTGCTTTGATCATTCTTCGACACAAAGACAATGGCCAATACATTACAATTATAGCCGATAACCTCAATTTATATCCATGTTGAACTCAAGCACTCCTTTGTGGACATGTTATCTTGATTCGTTCAGCGGATCAGTTTATTTGTCCAAAGATCTTGTCCAGACAATCTCCTCCTTCAAACTGTCAACCGATGACGGTATTTGTTTGTTTCGTTTTCTTTCTCTTGAATACTACAATCTGCACTAGAGGAATATGTGTAAGTTTTAAAAGACACATAGGCATAAAAACCCAACGGTTCTTGTTTGTGACAAAGAGGCAAACAGCAGAGTGACTGTGTGGTAGAAAATTCTGTTAGTCTAGTCTACCCATTAGCGTCAATGCCAAGAGTCGTACACGCCGTTAGTGGGCGTGTTTCCCAGATCTGGGTCGATACTTCAATCAAACATATGTGAATCTATAGCTTGGGTCGACAACCTCCTTCAGACTGAGGCCATGATACAGCAATGGCATTTTGACTGTTATTGTCCTGGCTATTTGGGCTCTTTCTCCTCCTGTCTTATCTCTTTCAAATAAGAAAAGTGTGATGAATTATATCATATCATACTATGTTGTGGTTTTAAGTAGTTTTGATGAAAAATGATAAATATGTATGTAGGCTAACTGCCACAAACAGCTTCCTGTTGAAAAACAAACAAACAAACAAACAAACAAATAACAAACGATAACAACAACAACAACAAATACAAATTACAACAGATCACAAATAATGCAGTAGATAGAGTTATCTCACTGCATTAATTTGATCCTCAGCTGATCGGTCATGTTCAGGTGAGGCTGTATATTCCATTCTGATCCCCCTGTGGTAACAATGGTGTCTTGCCTTTAATCTCCCCATGCAAACTGGTTGCAAACACAACTAGAACATTTTTTTTTCCTTTTTAAAAAAAACCTTGGGTTGCGTATGTGGATAGTCCTAGGAGATAACAAAATAATGACAGTATGTACGAAGATTTTAAAAGACAAGACTGATAAGCTATGTTACTGCTGAAACCCCTTCCTGCCAACAAACTTCGTAGTAACCAAGCTAGCCACAATAGGATAACATAACAATACATTGGGGAATCCAGATCAGCAATCTGCCAGTAGGGCTTAGGATATTAGCCCCAATATGAATGAAACGCTAGAGTCAGATCTAAATCCTGCAGTGTATCAGATAGGCCTACCACATTCCTCTATCTATAATGGCAGAGTATTGGGATTTCGATACCAACGGGAAATCAGAATAACAGGAAGACGTCACCAATCAGGATCGCGGTACAGTGACAGTGACACCGTACCAGAAACCGCTCTTTTATGCGTATTCCATTTCTCACGATCCCAGCATGGATTTGCAGATCGAAATCCCCAAAGCTTGAATAACAGAAGCGAACATTACGCCGTGGCGACACAGTAAGTCATTAGCATAAGAAGCGTGCAACGTTATTTTTTTAATACCGTAGTTCCTGACCGTGCTAGTAGACTTTGTGTAATGTTCCAGTTCTGTTTGTACCAGTAAAACCCGAGGTAAACTCTTAACCATAAGGCATAAGTAGTTCGTATGCATAGCTGCACTTTCCTGGCTTTTTGACTGCATGAAGATTGGTAGGATTTCATCTCCTGTTTTAAGAATTGGGCGAAAAGTATGTATGGAACTAGAATAAGAAAATGAGAAAGGGAAAGGGGGGGGGGGGATACTCCAATAATTGATGTTAATACTACACGATAAATGCAAGGCTGTTATTGTCCTTATCGAATATCCTGCAACAGAGACCGATATGTTTCAACTACAATGAGCATCTCTCCGAGCATTCCTGTTTTGGCAGCTGATTAGCTCAATGCTCGCTCGATGCCACTCCTGGTAGTACTAACTTGGTACTGATATGCAGGAGATGCGCCTTGAAAGGGAAGTAACTATGGCATTTGCTGAAGTGACCTTGCACCTATCTCTCTTTTTGAGGAAGTAAACAACAAATTTTCTCCAGTAAATCGACATGGGGTGACATGTAAGCTAGATTAACTGTATCGTGAGTGCTAAGCCTTTATTTTTTATTTTTTGCTGATGTTTTGTTAATCTCACCTATGGCTAAAACTGGTGCCGTATTCTAACCAGGATGTTTACATGATTTGCTTTGTTGTCAGTCAGATTTGTTACAGTGACAGGTGACGAAAACTGTTTCCCCCTCTTCTCCTTCCTAGGGACCCATGTCATTGTCGGTCGGCTCACCGTATCTCTGCTCAGTCCAAAGTGGTTTATTTATAATTACCAACTGGTCGTGATTCGTCTTGACCTGACTATAGCAATCACAGAGATGTAAATTTTAATACATTCAACAAATACAAATTCCTTCTCGTGCATTCTACACAGTGAATATGCACACTCACACAACGATAAAGAACATTATCCCAGGTTGTTCACCAGACAAAACACTATTAATCATACAATGTAGGTATTTTTATTTGCACTTAAATGTTTGTTTAAATTCTGCTTCATTGCTGACATTGATTGCTCCTATGCCCCTTAGAAATCCACACAGGTACGTTATCCTGATGGTTTCTTCATATCTAAAGCATTTATGTATACATGTAGCCTAACTCACTTTGCCTTTCATCTATCGCGCGTCTCCTTATTGTGGAGCATGAATTTAATTTTTTTTTCTGTACTGAAGATCTTGTCTTGCACTCAAAAATAAATCTGTCTATCAACCTAAGAATTTATTTTGATTCATCTCAGATCTAGTCCCATCCCCTCCCCCGCGCCCTCGCCTAATCTTCCTCATTCGAATGATACCATCACTTAATGTACTCTATAACACTTACCCACTCCATTATAAATAAATCTTACAATAGATATCCACGACCTGCATCATGAAAGACGCTGAATAGCAGAGTAAAGTAGTAAGAGAGAGAGAGAGAGAGAGAGTGAGAGAGAGAGAGAGAGAGCCCATAATTTTCAACCCTCGGGTAATAAACTGCCTGGACTAGGAAATCTGTCTATCATCTCATGATGGAAGCCACTCAAGCAAAGATAATGTCCATACATCAGATTTTTCATCACATTTGTTAACTCAGGGGTGGCCAAGAGAAACAGGGCCTATATTGTAGTTTGATAGACAGTTTGTTTCATCTCTCCGAGGACTTTGACCAGGCAACCTCTTGGATCATTCATTCATGAAGGACATGAATAAAGTGATTGATATAAAACTAAACACAAATTGCAACTAATTTAAATGCTGGATTCGCTCCGGTGCTCAACAACAGTGATAATAGCAATTTAATAATAATAGTACAAAGCAGGCATTATATTAAAAAATTAGAAGCAACTAACATCTGTTAACGACAAAACTTGCAGGATGGTGTAGGATTCAGTTTTCTAAGACGGCGATGTCAGTTGTCATCGACTGTAAAATATCGTATCAAAATACATGTAGGCCTACATGCATGAGTAAGCTTACATCACGATTGTATTGCCTAGCTGTCTGTCCAGTTTAAAAAAAAAATAAAAAGCTAACGTATCTTGTACACAAGCAGTATCTTGTATACATACACATGCAGTTCTATCCATAGAACACGTCCTTAGAGATTCTCTGTTCGCTCGCTCTGATTCAAACTTTATACTCACTCGCTCCTTATCTGTCAGATACTTAAGGCAGAGAAAAGGACTTGCCATCCACACCGGTCTTATGTTTTTTCTTCTCGTACTTTCTACGTTGACAGCTACAATGTTCCCCCTTAACCAGTCCTTTTGTATTGTTCTTGTGTGAGTTGTTTTTTAGCCTCCCTCTTTTCCCCTTCCCATATGGTGTCCACCTTCACTCCGGTGTCCATCTCCAACCTTGTGGTAAGATTATGGTCTCTGTCAATCTGAGGGTATGTCCGAGATATCTCCATCTTCCTCTTTGGTTGTTGTTGTCGGATTTTCAGCGCCAGCTTTCTCCAAGAGAATCTCTTCCTCCTCACATTATCATTACCAGCATCATCGTCATTGTAAAGCAATGTCATCTACATTTTCAAGACGGAGTACCAATCTGTAGGGCGCTCTATACGTTGTATTATTATTATTAAAGATATTAAATCAGTATGTTGGAACAAATATAATGCTGAACTTTGATGAGAATCTCAGAGCACAAAAATTTTGGCATCGTATTTGGTTCTTTGTCGATGCAACAATGATGCACACGTCGCCGCTGCCTTCCCCCCTCAGAAGAGAAATGCTCCGCCAATAATTATGTACTTTGCCTGCTTCTCGAGATTCTGTCCCTTTCGGTGTGCCTCCGTTGACTGTGCCATGCCAGGCACTCTCCAATGTACGGCCTCTCGCACACACCCATCATTACATGTAGCCTACTTTTAGTTTACGTTTAAATTCCAAAACAAACCAAAAACCAACCTCTGTGCTGCACTAACCACAAGTGATGCAGACTGCTCGATTTGTTTTGTTTTGGTCATTTTCAATTTTTTTTTCTTTTAACTTAGATTTTTATTTTCCTGTGTATGTATGTGTGTGTGCGTTTTTGTTTGTTTGTTTTGTCTTGTTCGGTAGAGTTAAAGTACAATAAATTATTAGATCATCTTTGTTTTGTTTATCATTTTATAAAATAGGAAAAGACTGTCCAACCGGCAATACTAACTAAACTATTTTGAAAAATTTGAAAAAAAAACAAATAACACTTATAAATAACTTCTTCTTGATGTTGAAATGAAGGTAAGCCAAATTTTCGGACCAAACTGATCCTTCTTCAGGGCAACAAAGTAAACATTTGTTTTGTTTATAATTTTATTTTTAACGTTAAGATTAAATTGCATCTGGATTTTTATTTGATCTTTTAGATACTACTTTGTTTTCCTTTTGTTTACAACTAAACACATTTGAGAGGGGGGGGGGGGGCAAGTGGGAGGGGACATAATTGAATTACTCCTGGATAGTCAACATTGCAAATTGGTTTCTCTTTGATGCAGCTCGGTGTGAGATATACGCTCACAAAATTCTCTGTTTGCCCTTGACAAATATGTTCTGATGAATAAAATTCACATTCTGAACGAACTGAATGGCGCTAACAGTCCGCCGCAAAGTAATCTGATGGCTAAAGTATGTTTTTCATAGACATAATAGATCTTTTATTCGCTCTAGACTTTGACACTTCAAACAGAAGAAGCTCTATTACATTTCATTAAAAGAAACTGTAGTAGACAAGAAAAAAAATGATAAAGAAAATAATGAAATTGATGAGCAAATAAAGTGAGAGTTGAGAGAGAAGAAGAGAGACGTCACAGAGAGAGAGAGAGAGAGAAAGAGAGAGAGAGAAAGAGATGGGGGGATATAATAAAGAAAGAAGAAAGTAAAAGAGAGGCAGAAAAAGATATATATGTGGCAGAGAAGACGAGAGACACGTAGAGAGAGAGAGAGAGAGAGAGAGAGAGAGAAAGAGATGGGGGGATATAATAAAGAAATAAGAAAGTAAAAGAGAGGCAGAAAAAGATATATATGTGGCAGAGAAGAAGAGAGACACGTAGAGAGTGAGAGAGAGAGAGAGAGAGAGAGAGAGGTAAGGAGGAGGTAAAATAAAGAAAGAAGAAAGTAAAAGAGAGAAGGAAAAAGAGATATAAAGGTAAAAATGAGAGAAATAATAAAATATACCACACGAAAAAGAGAGAAGGGAGAGGATACAATGAAAAAAAGGAAAAGAAAGAGAGAAAAAGAGAGAGGGAGAGAGAGAGATAGAGAGAGAGAGAGAGAGAGAGAGAGAGACAGACAGACAGAAACAAAGAGAGAATGAAAAAGAAAACACAGGAAGAGCAGAAAGAGAGACAGAAAAGGAACGGAAAATGAGAGAGAGAGAGAGAAAAAAAAAAAAAAAAGAGGGAGAATAGAGGGGTTTTATTTCATCTCAGTCAGCTTTCACACTGAATGACAAACTGAATGTACACAGTAGACACTCATAATGTCATAAAAATACGACACTTTTAATGCAATTCATAGTTTGGGATGGCATTCATTCTGTAGTCGACTTTCATCAAACAGATTTCTGGCTTACCCATACCTGACCGACATTCCAGGAGAATGTGAAGGGCTAACATAGTATTATAAGGTGCTGGAGAATGCATACATATATACATGTATGTGTGTATAAATATTATGTGATTGGGAACGATTTCAGCAGCTGCACATGAGGAAAGTGAAACGTATGTATGTACGCACCCTAAAAATATTAATGTCAAAAGTCCTGCTCAGGTCAATCAATGATTCCCTCTCTTAAGTTAAACTTGGCAAGAGAATTCCTCTCTATATAACATGCCATGCAGTAAGAAAGTAGGCTATTTAGCTTATTTTGCAAAAGGAGAATGTTTTACTCAGCCCTATCATTTCCTTTTGCCAAACAAATGAGGTGTTGAACAAATAGTGTAGAGTACATGTAATAGAATCACTTTTGCGTCCTCTGTTTGACCCATACACAATGAAAAATTCTCCCCCCCCCCCAAACCAGGAACTGTAATACTCTTACTGTTATATTATCCATTTGTTTGTTTGTTTGTTTGTTTGTTTTGTTGATCAGACTTCTTTTGAATGACATGAAGTTAAAGTGATTTTTTTATTTTTTTCATCTCTACACTGCTTGCTCAACACTAGTTTTGTCTGGGAAAGAGAAGCAATAGGGCTGAACACAATGATCTCCCATAAGACTCAATCTGTCATTTCTGAAACATGATTAAATATCATTATTGAAGCCTTGGTGATAGTCTAGCAATAGGCTCTACTCACACATTTAGGATTAATCATATGAATCAAATGGTACATATAGTATAATTTAACATGCAGGTACAAACAACATAAACTTATCCTCTCTTCACTTTTCAAAGTAGAAATACATGACATTGTACCTGTACAATGTACTTATTGATCACCGTATGAAAAATTAGATTTTCTTTATTCACCATCACCGACTAAACAAGCCATGTCATTGTTAACATACACTTATAAGTCTCCTGGCTAGATCTCTGGATTATTACTTTTTTCACCCACTATTTTGTATGTAACCTTTCAATCTTGAGATAATAAGGCTATCTGGACTGTAAGTGTGTGCCCATTTTTGGTGAGAAAAAGTTTTTGTGAGTAGAAATTTGGAATTTGTAAATTTTACACAAAAAGCGATGCCTCTGACCACTCTTGAACCGAACCGATCTATAACTGCCAAGACCTCTTTCATGTACATAATCCAAACATAGGACTTTCGAAACACATGATATTCATCCTTAACGGAGAAAGCTTGACGTCAGGTTCCCTACCCATAAGGCCCTGGGTTCTTAAGTCACTAAAAGAAATGCAGGTTCTAGTCTTGTAATCTATCCCATTCTCCGCAGAATTCGAATTTCAAACTTACAAAGTCAGATTTTTGCCCAACCCCTTAGACAGGCCAACTCCCTATCTGGATTATCATAAATACTTCAGACTTCTGTTTTATTAATATTAGTAAGACGTGTTCTAGTACCTGATATTGACAGTCTTTGAGAACTAGCTTAAAGACTATGTGAGAACATGAGCTTTGCAACAAATGCTGTCTTTGTACAAGAAAAGGGAGGTGGATACTCTTCGGAAAACGTTTAATTTCTAGAAGTGGTGATGATGAATAGGATCATGTTCATTTGTCATATCATACAATGTTGAATAAGCACATTGTTTCAGAAAACAATGTATAACATTTTCCTATCAACACCTGACTGCATTTGTCTCGAGCCAGTCGAAATGAGTTGTATGTCAATTTTTCATCAAAGTGGGTTCTTACTATCACCGCAAGATCTTATTTCAAACATTTTCATGAATTAGCTGGTCTGGCTGTTGCCAGAAATATTGCAAAATTAAAGAGACACGAGGTGGCCTTTCAACATCATGCTAAAAACTGAAGAAAAATCAGTGAAAATGAACATTTTGACTAGCACATAAAATCTAAATGTCTTGCGCCCAGAGCAAATGAGTTGGAAGTCGCTCCAGGCGATCACGAGTTATGGCCGTTTTTAACTATTTTCCGACTCAGATACCAAAGTTTTCTTTTTAGGTTAGAAAAGGTTGAGTTTTCAAGAAAACAAATAAAAAATGTTGGTATCTCAGTCAGAAAATAGTTAAAAAATGGCCGTAATTTTAAATGTCTCCGATAGGCTTCTGACTCATTTGCCCTAGGCTCGAGACAAATGTTCACCTTACAACATTCTGACAAAACATCTGCCCTTGGCAGCAGCATTTTCTTTACGAGAAGAATGTTGTTCTACCAATTTCTGCAATATAAAAATATCAATATCAGGCCAGCTTCATCAAAATAAACTTCAGATTCCTCTATTTAAGTCCAGTGACCAACAGCTCTTTCTGACTCGCTGCAAGACATTTTTTGTTTCCTGTCTAATTTCAAACACAACCCTTTAAATATCACACTCAATAAAAGGTAACATTGGTGAAACAAAGTTGGCTGCAAACACTACTGTGGACCAGCCACTACCACGCGACATTTCTGTTAAACTGCAATGTATTTAAAATCAGCACCACTTTACACAAATTGAACAATTTACATCTAGACGTACGTAATACTATGTTCACCTAGATTTACACGCTTTTTCACATCAGCTTCCTGCTCTTGTGGGAGATTTCCCTCTGATGTTCCGATATTTTTTTTTTCTTGTGTGTAGGTAATTTACTCTGAGGAAGCCGTAGTTTTAGAAATGAAAAAAAAAATGCATGCATGCACAGATCACACACTAGACACATTTTTTTTTTCAAACAGTTGTTCACTGTTCACTTACTGTATCACACTTAAAATGTAGCATGTAGAAAAATTTATCCAACAAAAAAGAAAAAAAAAAATTCGTTTCAATCATTACAATGCAGCAGATGAAGCTGGCCACTCTTTCAAAAAAGCCTGCATTCAGTTCTTTGATTCAAGGACACATTCAGTTAAAAGTTCGATTTAAATATCGGATCTTCTGACTTGCAAATGTGACGACAGTTTTAATTTCACTGTACATATGTGGAGAGACTAACTTTATCAGTTCTATTTCTGAAAACAGATTTTTTAATTATGCACTAACCAAACATTTGATCAACCAACCAACCAACCAACCAACCAACCAACCAACCAATCAACCAACCAACCAACCAACCAATCAACCAACGAAGCACACAAGCACACACAAACAAATACACATTTCAGAGTTAATGCTCACACCCTCGCAACGGCACAGACACATGATCAGCAGATGCACTCTTATTACGTAAAAATGTTAAATGCAGTCACGGACATCATAAAATGTTAATTACCATGGACATATTATGTGTGGTGCTGTGGAGATGTCCCTCAGACGGTGAACCATTGTCAACTCAATGAAGAGCTTTAACTACTCTTTTTCACTCACAAGTAGCTCCGAATGCTTCGCAACAGGTCAAATGGTCAGAGTGTTTCAAATGTTTTAGAGGTAATTGTTGGTCTACTTTTGCACCAGCCTGTACACAGCAGCTTTACTGAGATAAAGTGCTCAAATTAAAATGCACTGCAGATATTCAACTTAAATGATGTAAATCAGAGCAAAATGTTGAAATCAGGGACTGGTCAATTTTGAGAATACACACATGTATTGAGTTATTGTTGTTACATTAAAGCTTACCCATTCATTTCTCAAGGAAGAAATGTTTGTTTAACCTCAAGCAGAAATAGTATATTGGCATTCAAAGATGATGGGGGTGATTTGCTAGTGAAAAAATGGCCTTTCAATTATAAATTCTTATTTAGGTGACGCCACTAAATTATAAACTTTGGATTTCTACTCAATATATTTCAGCTAATTTAACCCTGAAATACATTTTTTGTTAGGATGAAATAAATTCAGTGCTTCCTGAAAAAATAAGGATTTCTCCAGTTACATCAGTTTGATGAGCACCTGATATCATTAGGTCTTGTCTCACATTGAAAAATTTTCACCATCTGATGGATCCCCCCACATCACCAGCCACACAAACTACATGTATCAAGTTGGTAGATGTAACGGAATGTATGGTGATGCTCACAGACTAGATCCACTATTACAACCACTGTAAGTGTAAGTTCTTTACCAGGAGTACTGCTTCTGGCCTCACTTCACCAAAGTCTGCCAACTGACTGGTCTCATAAAGTGAGTCCATAACGTTGCATTCTGCTAGGTAAAAACACATCTGAATTGTGCTTGATTCTTATTGGAAAGGGCAGTACAGATGGGATGCGTGTGGAGAGTTGGGGGAAAAAAATAGACCTTACACACGATAACAAATTTCTTGTTACATTTTTGAATTCTTAAGAAAAAGATCTGAGCTGTTGGTGTGACCATGAACTGGTCAGACCAATACATCAATATTATGTCTCAACATCATGACCTAAATCAGTGAAGCCCACAGTGAAGGGAATAACAGATTTCAGAAGTCAAAAGTATTTAGTATTCCCTTCTTTATTGTGGCTTCACTTTTTGGGGCTTCATTATATATGTCTCGCTCCATAGGCAAATGAGTTGGAAGTCGTGCCGGGAGATTTCATGTAATGGCCGTTCTTGACTATTTTCCAATTGGGGTACCAAAATTTTTATTTGTTTTCCACAAAACTAAATTTCAACATTCTCCAACCCGAAAAAAAAATTTTTAAAAATTTGGTAACAAAGTCAGAAAATTGCCTGGAGCGACTTCCCACTCATTTGTTAAGACTCGTTTGCGCAAGACAAATCACCTTTTTTTTTTTTTTTTTAAACAAGTAAATGTATATGAAGTCTCCAGTGGAAAAGGCAGTAAGTCACATTTTGGTGAAAAATGAGCTATTGCCCCACCGTTATAAAGCACACTGCTAATATTTGTTAACCAAACCAAAAATTCAGAAAAACCAGGAAGTTCTGATAAGAAGAGAGTTTTTATAAGGGTATACAGTGAAAAACTATAGACTTCTAAACTTCAATTTCTGTTTTTTCTCCCTTTGTAGAAAATATGACTTCAATGTTTTTTTCACTGGAGGCTTCATATATAGATCTGTACAGCGGGGTCCATCGTTATAAATAAAACATCTTAATTTCCATTTATAATTTTCTCACTATAACAAATATATGGTAAGTTTGTGTGTAGCACTAGAGAGGGTTGATAATAGTATGGTAGTGGTCTATAAAGGTTTAAAATGTATGTAAATAACAAAATAAATATAGTATATCCCTACTTCACAGATTTTCACTTGTCGCAAGCAGTCTTGGAACCCAACACCTGCAATAAACGAAGGAGTACTGTATATGTATGAAGAAACATTTAGTTAAGTAAGGCTGTGACAAAAGATTGTGATATTTTTTTGTTGTTGTTTGATTATGTATCACGAAAGACACTTTATACCGACATTTTCCTGTTTCTCACTCACAGGGGGGGGAAACATGTAAACATTGGGAACTACCATGTCACAAGATACAAATGAAATGAATCTGAGGCGTTTGTGACAGGGAAATGCAAAACATCAGTGAAAAAGTATCTTTTCTCCTGTAGACAACTGAGGGACAAACACTCGTAACCTTTCGTCATAGCTTCAAATTACCAAAATAAATAAATAATTTATCTACAATATGTCCAAATGTCACTTGTAAACACAAATTAAGTTCACATGAGACCTCTGTCATCTGATTATCTTGCATGTGTTTTGCTGGAATGGTGATGTCAGCAAAGATTTTACACATTTTTACAAGACCAGGGATGTCAATCTGTCTCCATGACAAAGTAAGAAAAGTTCCTGGCATATTCTTTAGCAACACGTACAACTGAAGTAAGGTAATGGTAAAGAATGCCAGATTTGGGGCCTACAGAGAAATTACTGACAGGCAAAAAAGTAGGAAATCCTATTAAAGTAGGAAATTTGACATCCCTGGAGCACAGACTAATTAGGTATTTTTTTCAAAATCACATGGCCTAGTGAACATCGCTCACATGTGGCTTTGTTTACTTGCTCTGCGCATGGCAGACAAATCTGGACGAATGATGAGCTCTCAAACTTGTCACATCATGTAAACAAAACCACATGTGAGCGATGTTTCCTATGTCATGTGATTTTGAAAAAAATACCTAATTCAAAATCTCCCAGACAAGAAAAATAAAGTCATCTAACATTCGATATTTAGACTGTAAATCATGGTGCAGAAGTTTGGCTATTATCAAATAAGTTTTAAATTTAAGAAGTATATTTCTGTCACTTGTAACATAATACATAATGTCAAGTAATACAATGACAGAAAAAAATGAGAACATGTACGATAAGCCTCTTCAAAGTTGCAGCACCAAGATTCATAAAGTCTGTGTACAATGAAAAATACAAATTCAAATATCGTCACGCTCATAGTCACAGATAAATAGCCTAACTCAGAATTCGGCCATGTGTTTTCTGATGCATTACTGGGTTCTATGTGAACAGCTTTATCTATGGTAAAATCAAAGATAAAGAAAATATAAAGATACAGACATGATGATAGAAATTTGAATTGAGATTTCTGTGTTAATTTTCCCATCATTTATGGCGGTCTTGACTGATTTGAGATGGGCTATTTGTTTATATATGAGCATGACGATACGATAGTTTTGTGGGTTTTACTAGAAGAAAAAGACAGAACAGAACAATCTGTTCTGAAGTGTTCTTCATCTGTATCCTCTTTCTTGCTTTGGAGCACTTATTTGATTGCTTATCCAAAGTTAGTCCTTTTAAACGTTTGTAACAGCAGTTTTACTGCTTGTAGTCAAACAAGAAATGACTATTCAAGTAGAGATTGTTCTTGACCAGCCTTATTACTTCCCTTTGCCAGACACAAGCGGTTCAGGTTACACATGAGGCCTTTAAGCTCCCCATAGAGGGTTTATCCTAGCCGCAATAGAAGAGATGTTAAACAAGCACAGTAAAGAGCATAAACAAAAATCACTTTTCTGCTCTTTGTTGGAAACACACAAGATGAAAACATTCCCAAAAGCTCAATGTATAAAGATAATTTTTCTCCCTAGAATAACAGCTTTATCATTTTTTTTTTTTTTGGTGATCATATTTGTTTGTGCTGGGGTGTGACAACACAACAGCAAAATTATGACTACATTTGCTAAACATAGTAACATACTTTTACATGTCAAAAAGACTGATAAAGTACATAGTATAAAGTACAACACTATATGGATGATGAATGTATGGTTGTAAAAGTAAAATCAAAAGTTTTATTTTTTTGTGATCAATATGGGACTACCTCAGCCCTCAAGTGCAGTAAAGAGGGAAAAAAACAACACTTTTCCACTCTTTGTCGGAAATCTCCATGATAAAAAATTCCAGCATGTTTGAGGTATAAGGAAAATGTTTTCTCTTTAGCCCAAGAAATTGATCAACTCTTTTTCAAACCAAGCTTTCAAAAGACAAGAAGGAAAGTGATTTTATTCTTCTTTACATATACTGCTTGTCAGCACCAAAGGGAAGTTATCTGGTGAATGGAAGTAATAGGGCTGGTCTAATGAAACCCCTATCTGAAAACTATTAAAGTAAACAGAATGAAGTAACCACTTTTATGCATAAAACGACATATAAAACTGAAAACACATGCCATTTCACAAATCCTATAGTTATCTTTCACAGCTGATTTTTTTTTAAAATAAGAGGAATGTTCTGTTAATTGCACATATAAACAATTCTTTTCAAATAATAGCACAGGTTAAACCACGATGACACTTGCAACTCAATCCGAAAGCCTCAATCCATATTTTGGATAATGACATCATGGAGAAAAAATATTTTAAACGTTAAATAAATTCAAATCACCATGTCACTGTCATGCACAAAGGTTGAAAAATAAAGCGTTTTCTCATAACAAGTTTCAATACAATTCACATATACAATCTCTGCAACCACTGTGAAATGATTATTTCACTGTATACAGTTCAAAAATTATCAAGAGCATACATACTCAATACACTAAATGCAGTGCACCCAACAATAGTATATAAGTAAATAGATAAAGTTGGTTGACATGAACTGATGAATTAATGTACAGATTTCAATACAGTATGGGGATAGTATGAGACATTATAACTGAAGCAGGAAATAAAATAGACAGAATGCATAAGATATATAGTTATTAAATTGTGTACAGGATACAAACTAATCAAGGTTTAATAAAAGGCAAACAAAAAAGAACATGGCAAGTAAAAGTTTGCTGCAATTCACATTCAGCCTCAGTTGACAAAAAGCTATTAATTTGCATTACAAAAAAAATCCCTTTCCATTAACTCATTAAAGACTGGAAGTGTTATAGCCTTGCATGCATTGAAAACTGTAACTTTTGAGTATTTTTTGTAAATTATGTAACAAAATCATTCCGCATATCTTTCAATTTCAATGGGATTTTAACACAAATAGTTAACAGTAAGAACTTTCATGATAAAATCGATAGAATTCCTCAAGACTCAATTTTTTAACCTGATTGTTTGCATAAAATAACATAAACTTCTTTTTCCAAAACTGACAAGCTGTTACAATACTGAACCGAAACAATCAAGAAAAAAAAAAATAAGAATGATGTTTTGTGCTGTTTTTGTTTACCTTACTGTTTGTCAATATGACTGTTTGTAGAGCGGAACAAAACATATTCACACCAAAAATGGTGAGGCAGAAAAATAAACATCAACAATGTAGTTTATTCAAAAGTTGTCTGACACTGCCAGACCTGTTTTTTGGTGACTTACCTTTGCTCATGACATCTCAAAAGTTAACAGAAGAAATGTGCAAGAAATGAAACAAAAAAGACAAAGGAAAGAGAAAAACGTTTCTAGTGAACATTGTGTGAAGTAGGCTACATAGGCACAAAGAGCCCTTAACATTGACTTTGCATACATCTACATGATGTAGGGGAGTGTCTTAAGTCAGTGAGTCAAAATTGCAAATCCCTTGGAAGAGCTTGAGAAAGGCCATCATCACTAATTTCTCTTTTATTAATATCATGTTCAACTGCAGTTTCTTTTACACTCAGTAAACATTAACACTTTAATGAACTTTTGAAAAAGATAAATCTGTATATACAATTGTATGAAACAGTACCGGGTTCATATAATTGTGGTAATATATGAAAAAAAAAAAAAAAAGGTTGCTGATGTAGACCTATAAATGACTCTTGCATTATAAATTATAAGTAAATGCAAGCGCCAGAGTAATCTTCATATGACATAAAAGTCATATATGGATGACCAAAGCACCATTTTCCTTACATTTTACTTCTGTAAACTGAGGATATGAAAATAACATTCATTTTGATCAGAACTCCAATTTCACAAAAAAACATTAAAAATAACATGGAACACAAAATTTGTCACTGACTTGAAAAATTCTCCGTGGCTGGCACTCCGATTCCTGATTTATACGACCATATGATACAGCACTCAGAATCTGCTATAGACTGGAAAGAATCGTGGTGTCTGGTTTTCTAGATGTATTAAAAAAAAAATGAAAATGCCCACATAAAATATTATGGCCTAATTCAGTCATTATAACATTCTATCAAGCAAGCATCTAAAACAAAAGAGTAAAGGCAATTCAGATCTGTTTGTATACATTTCATTACCACAGTTGAGACATATTCCTGTTGGATATCAGGTCCCATAACTTGTTTCCTAATCAATGTTGCCTAAGTTTATACTAATGTCAAGATAAGACATGATGAGGAAATAAATTATTGTCAAAACACACAAAAGATTTCAGGTTACCTGCAATCAACATCAATCAGTGCCACATGCATTGGGTAAATAAAAAGTCTCACATAGTAGACTTAATGGTGATACATTTTATAATGGACATGAACAAAATTTGAATAATAAGTCATTGCAATGGATGAATAACAACAATTTTTAAGTTAAAATTTGAAAGATGGGCAAGCATGCTTCATTTTAAGACCAATCTTTCACCACTGTGAAAAAAAAGTCTATTTCGGTGTCTCTGGAAAAAAAGTCTGGTTTGGTGTCTTTGACTAGAGAAGAAGCATCAATGAAGCTCAACTCTTTGCTATATTTGTATATACGTCAACTTTATCTATGCCAATCAGTGATGATGATTGTTTTTGTATAGAAGCAGATCAGAATTTGTTTTGTTTCTGGCAGCTGCCAATACTTATTTTTAACCACTATTATGAACAGTAACTCTTTCCCATTTCTTTTCTTAAGATACTAGTGAAAAGTTATGTTTTGGTTACTTCTTTCAAATTGATTGTTGCCAATTTTTTCAAACTATTACAGTTCACAGGGATGTCAATCTGTCGACATGAAAAAGTAGGAAAAGTTCCTGGTATATTCTTCAGCAACACGTAAAACTGAAGTACGTTAATAGTAAATGATACCGGATTTGGAGCCAACAGAGAAATTAGTGACAGGCAAAAAGTTGGAAATCCTATTAAAGTAAGAAACTTGACATCCCTGAGTTCACTTTTAAAATGGTATGGAACCCTGTGGCATGGAAAGAGTCAAACAAGTATTAAAATATTGTTTTTGTCTTTGAGAAGATGGGAGAGCATCATAAACTATTCTGCTGTCCTGAGACATAAGAACATAAGGCAAAGACACTTAAGAGATTAATAAACCGCCCCATAAATCAGATTTTGGTCAATACTGCAAAGTTCTAGTTCATTAACACAAGAAACAATCAAGTGAGCACGCATACAGATTACCAATCCTGAGAGAGAAAAAAAAAATTCTTTTCTAACCTCTCCTGAAAAAGTTTTTGGCAGAGCACGAATGTTCTTAATGCAGGACAGATCTAATATAATTCTGCTTCCAAGTATAGGTGCTATATAACCTTTCTGGCAAAAAACCCCTCAAATTTGTTGATCATTCTTTTTCAAATTGAACATATAATGATTTCATTACAAAAAACAATATTTCAATGAACTATGATAAACAGGTAATACTTTGACAGTCATACAAATCATCTCTCTATATAATATATCACATGAACAACATCAAATTAAGACACTCTGCTATCTACTGGTTTGCTCTGTTTTTATCACTTTGATAGGCTCAACACTGGCTGGTTTTGAGTCTGAGTAAGGCGAGGCTGGAGTCCCGATGATTAAAATATGATGGTTTTTTAAGAAAAGTCGCCACATGCTCTTGTGGAAGCCGCGGACATCCAGATCCCACAAGTGGTAACATTTAGCTATCATCTTCCACACCTCAAAGTCATTTGCAGCATCCATCTTGATATAGATGGATAAAATTGTTTTCTGCAAATATAACAAAGAGAAACACCTGATATAAATCCATATAAATTATGTTTCTGAATGTGAAGGAGTTTCAGCCACATCTTATTTCATGCATACAAAGTATGACAAAGTTCAACTGTGTAGTACGGAATGAATGATGATATGAAAATATTTGAAGAGTTTCAGGATGAAACGTGACAAATGCCACTTTTCAAAATTTTTAGTTATCCCCCTCAATACTGGGAATTGTGATATAGCTATATGGTAAGGACTTTCGTTTTCACCAGATGGGACTTATCCTTCCCGAAAGTCTTCAGAAAGGTCTAGTTTTTAATGATAAATTACTAACTGCTGGAGGACAAATCGTCATTTTTCTTTAAGCAGCGATTTTGGATAGCTCTTTGTCTCTTTTTGCCCCGAAATCCTTCACATTTTAATAGATAAAGAGAGAAGTCAAAGGGAAAGCTGCAAACTGACCACATCCAGAAAATCTATCTTTATGAGAAAATTCAGCCTAGTTAAGGTAAGAAAAGGTAAGACAAGATGAGATAAATTTACTTGCCCTCAGAAAGGAAACTCCATCCACAGTTGATGAGAAATTGTGTATATTATAGTGCAAGACACATTCACAATCACATTTCAGGCAGAAAAAAAAAAAAAAAATAGCACTCACGACATCTCAACAAGGCAGAGTCAAAGAACACTGCCCTAAGTTGACTCGAAAATTTGGCATATTTTACCATCGCTATCAAGTTCTTTAAAGAATTCTGTGTTATTTGTTTTTCTTAAATTATTTTATTAGTTACCGATCTGAGAGTTATATTGTAATTTTATAAATTGATAAACGTAGCACTGATGATCCAACTGAATTTCTGTAACACTCATGATTAGTTCTTATGGGCAACAAATGCCCAGTTCTTTTGGAATATGTACAGTCATCTTATATACAGCATCAGTCCTGAAGTAACTACAGGCACAGCACTAAAACAGTATAGAAGATATATGAGACACAACACAATAAAATCAAGCACTCGCCAAACTAAAGTGACCAGAGAAATCACATGTTTTTCAACAGTGAACAAATTTTTAAGGCAATTTTTTTTTTCTTCACAGAACCTGTCTATGTCAAGGTAAAAATGCATTTCAGAGTTAAATTTGTTGAAACAGATTGAGTAAAAGCCCAAAAATTGTAATTTATCCGCATGGGCTGACAAAGATAATAAGGATTTACAAAAGTGATCAGCCATTTTCTCACCCAACTGAGCTGCAGCAACAGGTCACTACCACAGCCTTTAACTGCCTATAGCTCGACTTCTACATAAGGTAGAGCAACAATTTTTTCACACCCAGAAAGGGAAATGAATAAGTTTACATCAATACCAATAACTCCATATGCTAAAAATCTGACGAGAGCCTGATTTCATCATGTTGCATCTCATGTTACAAAAACCTGTTCAAGTCCCCTGGCATTTTGATTGACACATCGCACATTACTAACATTGAAGATTTGCACATACCTCTGGTAAATTACTGGGAATGAAGTTATCATCACATGGAGCTTGTGTGTGATTGACAGGTTGTGCCTGAGAGATGAGTTCTCTGATCAGCTTCTCGTATTCATCCTTTACCATTCTGAAAACACACAGAGATATACATGTAATGGGCTGTTCCTTTTAAGTTTGATGTGTTTCAGTTTTAAACGAAAAGGTTAAGCTTTTGAGGATTGTTCACTCATAATTTTTCCCCATATCATTAATATTCTGAAAAGTTATGGATATTGATAGGATTTCAAATGAAAACGTGACATGAAGAAGCTTTAAAAAATGAACACTTACAATTTATACAAATATTAGACCACCTTGTGAAAAACGAATGTTGCATTATTATTAATATTAATTTATTTCCCCATTTCATTACCATTTACAGTTTTTACATCTTACCTGTTCACATCCTTAAGTTTGACACCCCCTTCTGACAGCAAAGAATGTTTCTTGAAGTAAAGTTCTTGGAAATATGGGTTCATATTGAGGCCCTTGGAGCCAAAGTGGTAAGTACGACTGATATCAGGAATGACACACTCGCGATCCTTGCGGATAGCATTGTTTCTCATCCACATATCCCAGTCCCACTGCTTCTCTGGAGTCGGCCACTGAGGCTCCAGCTCGTCTTTATACAGGGACCGTTTCAACAGCCACCCCAACCCTGGCATTGTCTCTACTCTGTACAGCAAGGTTGGATCTCGACTGGAGTGTTCATAGGCCTAGTGAAATGTGTGAGAGAAAAACAGTGAAATAAACTAGTGAAAAAGGTAGGAGGATAGATAATGAGACATACAACTGTGTTTCAAGAGGTAAAATCTACACTAATAAACTCAACAACCAAGATACGAAGGTATGCATGGGTAAGGATGGTTAATATATCACTAAACCAACTTCTAAAATCATTTTATGAAGAAGTAAAATGCAATTCAGTAATCTCATGACATATCTGCTTCATGCTACATGACTCGGCAAAACATTTCCATATGCCTTATATCTGATAAAAGAGGAATAACTCATCTCCCATGAAGTAAATGTGTAAACATGCCCAGTTTTCATTTTCACTGTCTAACAAAAGCAGCCTTGGGAACAAGGGCCAATTTCCACAGATATCACTGCTCATGACACCTGGCATTGGGCCATGGGTGTTTATTAATTATGAATATGAACAGGCAAAGCTAAAGACTAAAGAATCCGAGCTGAAATAGCAAAATCTTACTTATTTTGAAATCACAAAAGTGATACCTTGAAGAGGACTGGACGGTCAGTGTGTTACAAGAGTGTTTGTGTTACTCAGTATGGACATCATATCAAATCACATCAATTTAAACTAAGATCACCCTATTTTAGTTGCCTATGCCTAGAATGGAGTTGGTGAATTTTTTTTTTTTTAAATTGGTGCAATCTGATATGATGTACATACCAAATAATGTGAACCCCCCATAATGCACTGATCCTCCAGTCCTCTAAAAGGAAAACATATTTTTAAAGAAAAAACATCAAACAAGGTGTGTATATATCTCTGCATTTACCTGATCATTCCACGCCGAGATACAATAGAGACTGGGATCTTCATCCAATAGGTGCTTTGTCTGGCTGAAGTAACTGAAATAAAGTGATTGCAAAACTCAGAAAATTATATGTAATAGCCTGCAGGTATGAATATTATGTTAGCTAAGAGTTGGTGCAGAGATACAACAGTTTCCAAGTGTAACTTTGTGTTGGCCTGATATAAGAGAATCTGCACTATTGTGGACCAATATTTTAAGAGTGGACAAGTTCAGACAGTCTGACTTACTTAAAGAAATCTGGTGAGACTGTGAGATCCTCCTCTATCACTATGGCATACTGGGCATCCTGGAAGAGAGGGAAATGCAAGGTTATAAAGACAGGGCAGCCAATAGAGCAGAAGGATTTTAGCCTTAGGTTCATGATATGCCTTCACTTGACAGAAGATCCAGTAATCTTAAGAAAATGACATTCAAAGAATGAATTATAATATAAGATAAAATAATAAGATAAATTTTTTTTGCTCTTGAAAGGAAATTTCTTTCCTCAGTTGATGACATATTATATAGTATCCATATAGCACATGTTTACACTCACATGTATAAATCAAGACTTAAAAAAAAGATAAATCCCTTCAAAACAAGACAGACTCAAGACAAATATTACTTAACAAGAATCACTCATGGCAGAAATGAACTTCATTAACTTCACGGCATCACAAGCAGTACTTTGGGAATAACAACATCTTTTCAAGCTGAACTACACATGCATTAACTCATCAGTTTAATACATACAGTGCTCTTAAAATACACCAGCACGCAGAGCACATTTGCAAGCACACATTTAATACTAAAATATGTCTTGCGCCCAGGGCAAATGAGTCCCAAGTCGTGCCAGGTGAGTTCAAGTCACAGCCATTTTTTACCGTTTTTCACTATTTTCCGACTATGATATCAAAATTTTTTTTTTTCAGATTAAAAAAAGGTTAAATTGACGTTTCGTGAAAAAAAAAATTTAGCATCTTAGTTGGAAAGTAGTTAAAAATGACCAAAAACAGCTGTATATCTTCATTGCCCGGGGCAACTTCCGACTCATTTGCCCTGGTCACAAGATATATATCTTTTATTATATATGTCCCCTACCAGGTTTAGGTTAACATTCAAAGATCTGTTCACCATGATATGATAATGAGTTATTGATTAAACTGATTCATCTCAATTATTTTTTAATTTTTCAATGTGACTGTCCCATACAAATGGGACAAATGAAACATCTCTGTACCCACACACATTTTCTCAGGTACAGGTTTACACCAGTCAGGTGACTTACAGGGTGTAAGTTAAACGTGGCGGTGAGGCTGGCTTTGTAGTGCTGTGAGATGCGGGCATTCCGCAGCCCCAGAGGTGTGTGCTGAATTCCTCTCAGGCCAAATAATTTGGTCACAGCATAGGGTTCCTTCAGAGAGGAAAAAAATGAACAGTTTTAGTCAGTTATCAAAAGGAAATTGATATTTAAAAAAGGAAAAAGGGTTAGAAAAAAAAACCAACACTAATTCTACGAGAGAATATGTTGCAATATTATGAAAAATTTTTACAAGAATAATCAATACAATAACAATAATAACGATGATGATGAATGATCTCTCTTGAGCATATTTTTATTTATTCCCCGTGCACACCTTTTTTTTTTCTTTTTTTTTTTTTTTTTGCTATAGTAAATTGTATTTCATAGCATTCAAGGTGAATTTCTCAAGACTTGGTCAAACTAAGTTGTGAGCAGCACAATACTGCTGATAGGACAGCCGAAAAGATATCCATATTTACATTGAATGTTTGCATGTCAGTTAGGCTATCCATATTTCCCAAACTTCTGCTCACTAAACTGTCTCTCCCTGTTCAATTATCCATCTTTCTGTAAATTTATCAAACGGGTTACACTACAACATTCTGCTATAAATGTAATTTCCCCCAAAAATACATGTATTTTCTTAAAACTGAATCTCTTTGCTAAAGTTCCGTTCACCTCAAAGTAGCCATCAATGAAGACAGTCACCATATCTGGGTTTGCACCTGGCACCGACAGCAATGTCTGCAACATTCTGAGACACAAAGTTGTACAGTGTTACTAAATGTCTTTAACAACATTTTAAATGTGTACACATTTACAATCTTTATCCAACGCATTACTACAAGAGAAGTAAGCATACCAAAATTACACATGTAATAATGCTATACTTTCCTATCATTGGCGTAATCTGTTATCACTTCTCTCTATCTATACTCGAAAAACCAGATCTCTCGATTAATGAAAGTGTTATTTCAGGGTTTTACTATATTTTCAATACATCAAATATTCTGATGAACCAGTTATAAAAGATACTAATATTATAATATTATTACAAAAATAGTAATGCCCAGTAAGTGTGGAGGTTCACAATACAAATACATAAAAAAAAAAAAAGGAATAAATGAAAAAGAGACAGCGACAAAGAATTATTCAGACAAAACAAAAGAGAACATAATTATTGTTTTATGTCCACCACCTGACTGATTCAATAGTAGTTACACTACTGTGAAACAATATCAGAATACCTGTATAAATAGTGTGGCCGATCACTGGCGATAACGGTTATAGGAATGTCAGAAATTTTATTGTTCTGGAGCTGAAACAGAAACAGAGTTGGATGAAAATATAGTTTCATTCTGAGTCAAAGCATGGAATAAATAAATGAAATACCACTCAAAGCTTATTTAAATTGCTGTTGATAAAGCTGTTCATAGAAGAAAATTAAAGAAATTAAATTAAGCATAATGACTTTGTATGTCTCTGCAACAAAGAGCACATTGCTAATTCTACCATAATGTATAAAATTCAAGGAACATCCTCTCTATGAATTCCTATTTGCCTGCGTAAAAGAAAAGAACAGGTAAGTTGTAATAAAACAATAATTACAACTCAACAGCTCAAAGCAGCCCAATTGCTTTCTGCTTTGGTATTAAAAGTATTTTAAGACTTCAGTAACTGGTGATGCTATCAAGTGCAAGCCTGTCAACACATTTTACCAACCGAAAATTAACTTGTGCTAAACTACACCAGTTTCATTTTGTATTTATGACAATTTAAATTCTAAGGCAACGACATGTCTTTCTTTTCATGATGGGAAACTGCAGATGTTCCCATTTATACTAAAAAAACTCGCAGGAGTGACCAATAGATATATTAAAGAACTGCAAGAAATCAAAATCTCTTCTTCGTTTTTTTCACCTTAGCAACATAAAATTGGTTGTAAACTGGGGTCATGGTGGCAAAATTTCAAATGTAAAACCACTTAAGATTTGTATAAAAATTAGTTTTATGAGGAGCAAAACTAACTTTCTCAGGAATGAAACTTATGGGAGCAGGTCCGTCACAGCTGCACACACTGCCATAACCTTCCACTTTACCACAGAAAGCTCTTCTTCTCTTTCCTTCATCATTATCTGGCCAGGAGCACTCATCCTCTGGGGGGAAAAGGAAATGTCATAGCCATTATCTCTTTTTTCAATCATGATATATTTGACAACAATGGGAGATTATTTTGACCGGTCCTATTACTTCCCTTTGCTAGATAAAAGGGTTGTTGAGTAAGTGAGGGTAAAAGGACAAAATCCCTTTGCTTCAAATCATTCGAAAAACTGATCATCAAAAACTTTGATAAAATTACAACAACAAGAAGAAAACATTCCTTTTATACCATAATTTTGGGAGAATTTTTCATGGCATATGTTTCAAGCAAAAGGGCTCAAATGTGTATTTTTCCTCTATACAGAGGTTGTTCAATGCGTCTCTTGTCTGACAAAGGAAAGCAATAAAACTGGGCACAATGATCTTCCATTGTTATATTATTCCTAACAAAAGCATAGTCCAGACTGCATTTCAGTATAAGACATAGGTATTGTCTCTATATATATCATATCAAGTCATTTATAAAGAACTTATTTGTCCCTACCTAATATGCATTGAATAAATGTCTTGCGCCCAGGGCAAATGAGTCAGAAGTCGTGGCAGGTGAGTTCAAGCAAAGCCATTTTTTATCGGTTTTTTTTTTTTTTTTTTACTATTTTCCAAATACGATACCAAAACATTTCTTTTTTTAGATTAAAAAAGGTTAAATGGTTGTTTTGTGAAAACAAAAAAAAAATTTTAAAATCTTAGAAAGTAATTAAAAATGACCAAAAACGGCTGTACATCTTCATTGCCCGGCACGACTTCTGACTCATTTGACTTGGTCGCAAGACAAATGATCCAAAGTTTGTGAAAACTTTCGGTTACAGACAAATTTCCAGATAAGATCAATTAACTTTGACCAATCTTATCCTCTAAAATCATGACTGACTTTTTTCACAAAAGGCATGCTGCGGTATGCTGCTTACATACAAAGCTTGGGACAAAATGAAATGGCATACACAGTAAGCTTTACATGTATATAAAATATATGCTATGGATCAGTTTCCAGTCTAATCTAAAGGCCAAGATGCCATTAATATGAAAAGTGATTTTATTATTTTTTTAATATTTTTTTTTTTGTCACTGGTTTTATATTTGCTTAGTATCCTGAAGAGGAACACTCAAAATACTAGAATATTATTCAGTATGACACTGTGTGCAACTTACGGCCAGATTCTGTGAGAGGCAGCTCCACTTTCAGCTCCACCCTCTCCCCCCAGGTGTTGATGTTGGCAGCTTTACTGTGGCCCTCTCCTATCTTACCACCTGGGGAGTCAACAATACAGTGAGGTTTTACATTGGGTGATACAACAGTCAACAATACAGTGAGGTCTTACATTGGGCGATATAACAGTCAACAACATGGTGAGGTTTAACAGTCAGTGATATAATGGTCAACAACATAGTCAAGTTTTACATTGGGTGACATAACTGTCAACAATACAGTGACATTTCACATTCGGTGATATAACATTCAACAACAGAGTGAAGTCTTACATTGGGCGATACAACAGTCAACAGTACAGTGAGTTTCTACATTGGGCGATATAACAGTCAACAACATGGTGAGGTTTAACAGTCAGTGATACAACAGTTAATATGTCATTTTTACCTTGGACGATATAGAAGTCAACAATACAGTAAGGTTTTACGTTGGTTCATATAACAGTCAACAATACAGTTGAATTTTATACTGGTGAAATAACAATCAATAACATAAAGAGGTTCTACTTCAGGTGCTATAACAGTAATCAACATAGTGAAGTTCAAGAGTTGGTGATGGAATAGTCAACAACATAAAGAAGTTTTACCTTGGTTGATATAATAGTCAATATTACAGTGAAATTTTACACTGGGCGAAATAATGGTCAACAACATAAAGAGGTTACAGATTAGGCAATATAACAGTCAGAAACATAGTGAGATTTTACACTGGGTGATACATCTCGTAGCCAGTCAAAATGAGCCATTTATCAATTTGCCACTAAACTGAGTCATTACTATCACATAAAACCTTCATACACCTTCATGAGGTGGAAAAGTTTTGAGTGAACTGAACTACAGCTTGAGATAATACAAACTGATGAGACAAGATGCAGAAGCAGTGAAGGGGTCAATGTTGTACACACACAATATGTTTTGCAACCAGGGCAAATAAGTCGGAAGTCGCGCCGGGCATTGAAGATAAATGGCCATTTTTGGTCATTTTGAACCACTTTCCGACTAAGATACTAAATTTCTTGTTTTGTTTTGTTTTTACAAAACGACACTGTAACCTTTTTTAGTTTTAAAAAAAAAAAGAAACATTTTGGTATCATAGTCGGAAAATAGTAAAAAGCAGTCAAAAATGGCTGTGACTTGAACACACCCGGAGCGACTTCTGACTCATTTGCCATGGGCGCAAGACATATTTCTCGCGGCCAGTCGAAATGAGACGTAAGTCGCTAGGCTCGAACGGAGAAATCAGGCTTTGAATGTGATGAGGGGGGTCAGATATCAATTTTTTTTTTATTGCAGAAATCCAAAGTA
>JBCAUA010390435.1:0-18236 GCA_038406235.1 Peronia verruculata | reverse complement strand
AGATAGATAGATAGATAGATAGATAGATAGATAGATAGATAGATATAGATATAGATATAGATATAGATATAGATATAATCTTTTGCAGTCTCACAGATGAAATTAATTTCAGGTGATTTTTTCATAAATCGATGTTGACTATTTCTACGACCGTAAGATTGAAACAAACATGACCAGAATCAGTTAACAGGGAATGCATCTTCGTCTCATTATTTAGTGATGTGGTGTTAAGTCTTCAGATGACATTGTTAGATACCCCCATCAAATGTCCTATACTAGGCCTAACTGTATGATATTTCGCATTGACTAGACAATCTCTATTTCATACTCAAATACTTTTATGACAATGTGTAGACAGCCAAGAATATTAATGTGTATTCCGTGCTACATTTGATACAGAGAGCGGTGGAATGTCAAAACGACATGTTTTCGCCAGTGATAATTTCAAAGTAGATCTAGACTGGGCGGGAGAGTCAATCTAGCACCAAAGAGGTTTCATGTCTTTGGTGAGGGAAGGGGAAAATACTTTTCAAGTTATGAACAGAAATCATTCTGAATTAGTAAATTTGACCACTGATTGCAGCGATGCTACATTAATCAGTCACCGATACATATAATACAGAATTTTCTTATCACAGCAGATTACAAAATCACTCTTTTGTTTTGTGGATGTGTTTTGATTGTCTCTGAGTGGCAATGACAAGGACCAGAATCATTGCCCCGTCTGCACAATTCATCATTGATTGATTGATTGATTGATTGATTGATTCATTCATTCATTCATTCATTCATTCATTCATTCATGCTCCCGTAGATTTGTCATCCGTTGGGTTTCCTCTGACAGATGACCACGGAGTTTCTCCACTCCTCCCGGCTCGCTGCTTTCCTCGGTGTGTCCCACAACTCCATGGCTCTCTATTCTCGGATGTTGCCCTCTCATCTCTTCTTCTGCCTACCTCTCCTTCCTTCTCTATTCATAACAAGCTTAGAGAAAAACAAACAAACAAACAAAATAGTGGATTCGATTTTTTGTAACTAACTTCGTCAACTGCATTGAGTTTTTGTTTCACTATGTCATGTATGCAAAGAAATTTAACATCCGTCGAATGTGATTAACGATGTTTATCTTCGGATGTTGTTTGACTAACAAGCTGTAGCCTTTTTTTTTTTTTTTTATACACATTTTCCTGGTCAGGTCATTTCCATCATTCTCTCTCTTGTTGCAGGCTGAAGACATCTGATACTAATCGCCATCGAGATGCTGAACGCCACCACAGATTTCGATGTCCTGGATCAGGAGAAGGCGCACGTTCCTACATTTCAACAACTGGCTGAGCTGGACACCTTTGAGTATGGAAACCTCTCCGATTACGATGGAAGCGCCGATTACGCTGCTCATCCCGGGGGCTTTTTGGTTAAATTCCACGAATGGTTCGTAAAAGTTCACGGTTACGCCAGTATTGTGGTATGCGTGTTTGGGATTTTCACGAACATCTTCAACATAACCGTTCTCATGGCAAAAGACATGCGCACAGCCACTAATCATTTACTAACATTTTTGGCCGTTACTGATATTCTGACTATGGTCCCATATATCCCCTTTGCCTTTCACTTCTATTGCCCGCCCACAAGCCCGTACGATACGCCCTGGAAATATTCTTACGGCTGGATCCTCTACATGTTGATAGTCATACACGTCTTCGCTACCACCCACACCATCTCTATATGGCTGGCTGTTACGCTGGCTGCCTTTCGCTTCAACCAGATCCGGTCACCCTGCCCCAGAGGGCCCCTCGCCAAAGAACGCAGGATCCGCCAAGTGAAGATCGCCACGGTCATCATTTATATTGCCTCCATTATCATCCTGACACCCAGCTATGTCTCAAACAAGATAGAGCGACTTCACCTACCCAATGGCTCAGCCTATGCTCTCAAGGACACCAAAATGGGCACCTCCGAAGCCGAACTGGTTGTGTTTACAAACATATTGACCTACGCCATCTTGGCCAAAATCCTACCCTGTATTCTCATCCTGGTTTTCAGCGGGTCGCTGCTGTACCACATGGGCATCAAGACTACTCGGAGACGCCAAAGACTTTCGGCCACTCGGCAGCAGCTCAGAACCACCCGGATGCTTCTCGTGGTTCTCGTCCTGTTTATCTTCACTGAGCTGCCCCAGGGAATCCTCATCCTGCTCAGCGCCATCGTGCCCGGATTCTACCACAGCATCTACTACCCAGTGGGCGATCTGACCGATTTTGTTGCTCTTATCAACAATGCCATCAACTTCGTCCTCTACTGCGTCATGAGCCAGCAGTTCCGGGAGAAGTTTTTCATCATCTACGTGAAGCCTCTGTGCGAGAGACGGCGCAGCATGATCACCTCCACCTCCGAGCTGCTCATTCTCAGGGAGCACGTGCCGCGAACAGTCACCACCTCCACTCACGATGACAATGTGAGATTATGACTAAGACGGAAACGGAAGAATTCTCGCTTATAATTTAGTCTGCCTTCTGGGAATCGGTTTCCAAACTTTTTCTTGCTCTGCTTCTTGGATTTAGATATTGTCGGAATTGTCTAAAGTAAAACTTTTTGTTGTTGTAGTTTTCGAACCCATTTTTAACTCTGTAATCGCAAAAGTCAAACAATCCATTGTTTTTAGGGGGTGAATTCATCCTTATGACGACGAAATATGTTCATTGGACATTTCCGATAAAAGAAAGGGTAGTTTTCAAATGTTTGTGAATCCATGGGGTTGCTCTGTATAGTTATAAAGACCTTTAACTTTAACTCCCTTCCTTTCTCCACTCCAGTTCTATTCTTTCCTTCAGTCTAGATTTTGTTCGCACCGTTAATTCAGGGTATTTGCTTAAATGCTGATTTTGTTTTCTTTTCGGTATGCTGTTTTAATACTTACAAAACTGAAAAAAAAAGGAATGTGTGGACATTTTTCCAGCCGTGTGTTGAGGAGAATGTTGATGATTGCCAAAATGGACATAATTTAGCCAGCCAAAGATGATTATAAAGGTGATTACCTGTAATAAGTTATCTTTGTGGTTGAAAAGACATAACTATGTCAACTTTATCTCGCCTTCCTCGCCTTATCGCTCCACTATCGTCTCCTACGTGGATCATTTCAATGTTTGACACACGCAGTTTGAAGTTGCGATACCATTTATGTGTTCTCCTTGTATAACTTTGAAGGAGATAGAAATAGGAACTTACCTGTTCCTCATATCTCCTAATGTATTTGTCAATTGTCCATCGCCTTTATAACTTAGATGTTAAGCTTGATTTGTGTGTTCTCATTTCTTGTATATAGATCTAGTGCAGTGTTATCCTACTTTTTTAAATATTTTTGCGGGTATATTCCTGTGGATTCTAAAGTGTTCTTTTATTTTTTTTCCTTTGTTTTTGCTGTTGTTGTTGTTTGTTTGTTTGTCTTTCCATGTCCTATTTGGTTTCCTAGCAAACGTTATTTGTCTATTAGCGGTTGATTGGGAAATGTCAGAGCGCACTAGCCTAAGATGTGACATTCCGTGTGTAACGTTTTGAAATTGAAACTGAACCTCAGATAGAGCACCCTTTCTTGATGTTCAGATGTGTTGGATGCGAAAGTCAGAAAGTCTTCAAAACGAACCATCCGACTCTGAAGCACATTGTAAAGTTCAACTATGCTACAGCTCCACCTATATTGTTTTTTTCTCTACCTTTCTGGTGCTGATTTTTCGTCCAAATGTCTTTAAGTTAGTAACAGATAAATATGGATGGGCAGCCCTAAAACGTTGAAAGTGGCCCAAATTGATTCGACCTTTATTATGATAACCATGATTGTTTTTAGAAAAAGGCCCCCTTTCTTATTCCTAACGATATAATCTCCAATGCCTGTAATGGAAGAACGTATGGGTGTTTGACCACAGTGTCTGGCTTCAGTGTTAGACCTGACAAAGGACCCGAGTTTATCCAATATGTCCTCCCCATAGCCTGCCTTTGAATTACTCCTCAAAAAGTAGACAATGCCGTAACAGAGTTTAGTTCCATACTTACTTTGGATCCAAGCTGTTATTTCCTGAACATGAATAAATATCTGTTTCTAGTCCGCCAACAATTTCTACTAGACCTTGTCGGGTTTAACAACTGATATATTTGCTAGTTTTATGGCGTTGCAAAATATTAAGCGAAAGTAAGTGGGCCTATGTGCTAAAGGGGATTGGCATTTGCCCTGAAATTGACTTACAAATAATGCGAAAATCAATATTCTCTGAATTCTGGACAATAATAATAAGATTGAGCAAAGGGAAATGTAGAAGAACTCAATAAAATAGTGTCTTGCATTTGCTTGTTCTCAGAGTGAATAGTCTACTTTTATTGGTGCTTTTTTTCTGAAATGGGCGAGCGAGGACAGACCGCAGCTGTTTTTCAAGTGGTTGTTGGTAGAGGATTGCCGTCGGGTATCCGTCGACAATCTGGGATCTCTTAGAAAACAGCAAAATGCACTTGTTACAATAGTTTACGTCGGATCAGAAGTAGTTCTAAAGGACTTTGGCAAAATGTCATTTTTACTCAAAATTTAAGTTCAACTTCTATCTCCTAGCTATTTTGCTATGACTTTCTATAGCATTGAAACACAGTCTATGCATTACCTCCTTTTCTACTACTGCATTCTAAGTACTGTTTAAATTCATGATCTTAGCAGTTTATTATAGCTGATTTCTGCGTTCTGATCTCAAAACTGAAAAAAAAAAAATAATTTTCTCAAAACAGTCAATTCCAGGGAAAGTGTTACGATGGCCAAAATTAAAAGGCACTTTATTTTTATTTATTTTTTTTTTTTTTCTCGAAATAGGCGTTTTGACGGAAGAGTCGTTTTATTGCAGTAAGTTTGAATTGTGCCAACGTAGAAGAAAAAAAAGGTAGGTTTCTTTATCGGTGGTGTTGCTTGGCATGCAAGTACAAAGAGGACACAACTAGGCAGTCAATCCATCTTACTCATCTATGAGATTTATCAGCAGCTCGCCCTGTGGGGTGCAAGGGATCAAGGATTGGGTTCACCTGATCCCAAAGTCCCTGGAGACCCAGACATGACAGCCAGATCTGCCCCAGAGAGATGGAGAGATGATTGACAGATAGGGTGAAGAATGTAAAACTGTGAGAGAAAACGCTTTCCTGGGCTCAGCAGACAAATGGGTCAAGAACTATATTCTCAGTGCAGCCCCCGTTTCCCGATCCTTTCGCATCGATGACGAGACAGCATTTGCTTGAATGATTTGAGATTCGCCGTTTTGAGGGCCCTTTTTGCACTCTTAGCCTCCTCGTCGTTCTTCCTTGTGATTTGTGCCATCTTGCTTTCTCTTTCTCTTCTTCTCTCTCACTTCTTGAAGTTGTTCTTCTTCCTCCTACATTTTCGTTCTCTCTTTCAGTCTTTTTTCTTTTGTCTCATTTTTTCTCTCAAATTTTCTTTCTATTCTGCTTTCGCACAGACACTCGCAAATTTTTTGTCTCTCTCTCTTTCTTTCTCTCTCTCTCTCTTTCTCTCTCTCTCTCTTTCTCTCTCTCTCTCTCTCTCTCTCTTCCTCCCAGCTCTCTTCCCGTTTTCTCATTGTCTTCTGTCTTCTTGCCATGTGATTTCCCCTTTTTTCTATTTCAAACTAAACTTACTAGGACAAATTAGAAACTTATTTGAAAAATTCCTTTGCTTGGGACTGTATCCCTATTACTACAATGAACCCATCGACCAAACTGCCACTGTGGAAGGAATTTGCATGTTCCCCTCAGGAATCTGTAACCATCTTCCCACTTCTGTTTCATCCCTCAAAATGAACAAAGAGTTAACTTGACGCGCCGAAGTGAAAAGTACGAGTTCTAGAGAGGACACCTGTCGTTGTCGTACCCACAGTAAGGCCGGGGCCAGGGTGTATCTCTGTCTGTGTCTAACTCTCGCACTGCAACCGCAAAATGTTATAGGCCAAACTCATTTCATTGCCGCGGACTGCAGGGCGTTTGGGTCTGACTACGTGGCCAGCAGGCATGTCAACTCACGTTTTGTGTTATACGCACCGGCGATATTTTGCGTCTTGCCAGCTCACAACATGACTACATGCGGCTGAAGTGCGAGAGTTAGACACAGACACAGATGCAGTGTGACACGGCCTTAGAATACAAACCAAAGCAACGTCTGTTACCTTTACAATCATTTCTGTCGCTTTTTTCGTTTTTGAAAACCAGCAGACGAGGAAAACTGGACACATTTCTCGCCATGCGTGCGTCTGTTAAAGCATGCAGCAGAAATTCCGCACGTCAATGATTATAAATGTAGCATTAAGGCGGGGTCCTGACGGTGGGGCGCCGGGGAACTAGGTCTTTGTTCCTGGGCGATACGTGGCGGGTTCGAATCGTAATGAATGGGAATGATTTTGGACCTGCTTCTTGGTTTTTCCTTTCAGTGACCCAACCGTCTTCTGACTTTTTCGGTACCTACGCTCGATGTCTAACCTTCGCAGATGAGGGTGAATATTTCTCGAAGGTCCCATGTTTTCGTAACCCACTCAAAGAACCCTTGATAGTTAAAATCGGATGAAAAGTTGGCGGGGACGCCACTGTCGGGGCAAATTTCTCATTTCCAAAATTTCCTATTGCAAAACTAGGGAGGCATTTATCGTCTGTGCTGTGAAATCCGCGCCGCCGTTTTTCCCGCACCTAGGGGAATCCCCTTCTGATCTCGCGAGAGTAATTAATACCTAATTTGATTACAGGAACGGGATTTCGCGAGATTTAGGCTGAGTAGCCAAAAATAGAATCGTGGATTTCACAGCACTCTATATAAATCCGAGATATCCTACTTTCTTAGGATTGAAAATATGCATACATAATAATCATGATAATAATAATAACAAGGCCTTGATGTATGACGATCTAGTAGCTCGTGACAAGAGTAGATCTTTCCTCTTCATTACTGTCGAGGTCTTCATATGCTTTTTAACCTTTTGACGTTGATTGTCGCGGCTGTGATGCCTTTACGTAACTCAAACTCCCAGATATTGTAATCGCAGACAAATGGGAGATCGTTGTGTTCCGTCCTATTACAATGAACTTCACTTTACCACACAAAGGAGGGATTGAACAAGCGGTGTAAAGAGGAAAAATAACTGACTTTTGCGCCCTTTGCTTGAAACATATTACCATGAACAATTCCAAAAAATTCTGATGTGTAGAGAACGTTTTCTTCTTAATGATAAAATTTTATCAAATGTTTTGGAGACCAGTCTTTTGGAGGATAAGAAGCAAAAGGATTTTTTGCCTTTTTACACTGCTTGCTAAACACCTCTTTTGTCTGGCAAAGAGAAGTAATCGGTCTGGTCAAAATGATCTCCCCTTAACGAGTCCCTCCTTTGGGAAGGGCAGATAACCTGCGAAACAATCTCCCATTAAGAGAGATATTAAGTGGAGCCCTTATAACATCACGTCATGTGAGGTCGTCAGTCAGGCAACCAAGGGAAATAAGCGTCCTCGGTGACGACTTTATTACATTATGAGGACGCCCTCTTGAGTAGGAAAGGTAATACTTGATGAAGACCTTACAATGTCGCTCCATGGAGGTCATTACCCTGGTAAAGAAGAGAAATAACCTGTTAAGCGAAATATTTCATAACATTATAAGGACATTTTCCTTGTTATAGTAAGGTAATATTTCGAGAAGACTTACAACATCAGGACACTATTAACGAATCCAGCCAAACCGCTGTGACAGCCTATTCATCCATCACCCAGAAATACGTCAAGACATTAACTCGAAATGTGCGGGAGTGATAGGTTTTTTTTTAATGACTATTCATTATTGATAGCATGGCGGTCAGTGTTAATGAGTTACTTACTTAAGCCTTACTTAAGCGTTAGTCCTCTTGTTTGTTTGTTTGTTTGTTTGTTTGTGTTCTGGTTTAACGACACATCAGCACGATTACGGCTATATTGTGTCAAACACGGTAAGATACGTCTACACGTCAAAAAGAAGAGAGGAAAGAAAACGGGACAGAAGACAGAAGAAAGGAGAGAGAAGAGATGTCTCCCCTGGAATGTCGAGGATGACACTCCGTGGGAGACACCCCACACCGCTTACACCGCCTGCAGGTGGGAGAGACAACCTACTTATAAACCACAGGCCCCCAGGGGGGAGGGGGTACGTTAGTCCTCTACGTACCAGTATAAACAGACGTCTTATTTGTTTCTAAGGTACGCCATTAATGAGCAGGACATCGCTTTACTTAGGACGGTTGTCATCTATGTACCGGCATTTCCCGATGTCCCATTTATCTGCTCTTGTTTTTCCCTCGAAGTTTCAAGAAAAACTACGGACGAAAGTTTATCACTACTACAGCTGTCAAGGGAATTGATTGGTGGATCTGGCCTTAGCAAAGTGAAAAAAATAAAAAGTCAAAACAAAACACAAAACTATCTGTGGTCAGTGCCAGTTTCCTGTTTGTCCACAGATTAGATACAAAAACGAAATAAATCAATACGAAACCCTAAGACATGAATCAAACCACAATGCCTTGAATGTTGGAGAAAACAGGACAAAGAATTACTTGTAGGATTTTTCTTATCATTAGGGCACTAGATGTCTAGTTCTTTTGAATCGTTTTCTTTTTTCGTTTTTTTTTTCTTTTTCTTTTTTTAAGCTTCAATTCCCTGTTTTTGTCAATCCTCGCCTTTAGTGTCTCCAGGTGACCAGTGTTACGTTTGCAGAAACAAAGTCATTACGTGTCTCTTTGGTAGAAAGAGGTGATGAGTGAAATGTCTCTTTTACATTTCTTAGTATTACAATGTAATAAATATGAAACCGTTACCAGATCCAGATCTTCTTTCTTGATAGTAATGTACTTGAGTTTTTCTCTGTCAGTTGATTTGGCCAAGATCAAGATGTCGCATGAGCGGTTGTGTTCAAGAGTTGTTTCCAGTCATCCATGTCAGTGATACATTCGCTACCAAAGGGCCCAAAGAAAACCGTACACAAAGATGGTCGTGATAGCTTTGAGCTGGACGGACATGTCTATAGCAGTCAAGCCTTCTCGACTGTCCAAAGACGTGGTGAATTGGGACACTCACATTCAGGAAATGTGTGACTGTGGTGTGAGCTGTTCTTTTTCATACTGTGTATGATGTATATATGTGTGTATGTATGTATGTATGTATGTATGTATGTATGTATGTATGTATACGTACGTACGTACGTATGTATGTATGTATGTATATACGTATGTACTATGAGCCAGGGTCGCAAATGATAAAAGTCCAGCTTAGCACTTAGCTCATCTACACATTTGTAGGGAATCTCAGATTAAATCTGATGCCCAGAGGTGAGCACGTACTGGACATACTGCCCTATGGTGTACAGAATTGGCAGTAGTTGCATACAGAATACTCAGAAATTGTCTCATTCTCTTACACCTGGCGAAGCCATCGTGTTTTGTGACAATGTTAGAACTGACGGTGGTATTTAACACTGGCGATGTAGTCAATGACTTTGTGTTTAAACTATCTCTCCTCGTAACAACCAATGTCGTTATACGGTGGTAATTTTTAAATGGTCGTCTCTTGGACATAAATTCATAATTAATTATCGAAATTGAAACAGGGTTAAGAAAAACAAAATAAAGCAATACGGGTTATATGATATTTTACAAGGATATATCATTTTGGTGCTTTTTTTTTTTTTTTTAACTAGAAGAGAATGTAGCCCTATAGTTAATTTTAACGATCATGTTACGGACCACCATTTTTCTTCTTTTTTTTTTTTTCAGCATCTAAACAATCAATGTTACCAATGACATTAATTTGCAATTATGACACAAATGTTTCAAACCTTATGGTGTTTTACGTGGAACGAAAATATTTATTTCTTTGCATAAACAACACTAAACCAGTTAAACATGATATTACACTGCAAGCTGTACATTTTTGTTTGTTTGTTTGTTGGTTTGTTTTTTTAGCAATATCTTATTTACAAATGGCCCAGAATGCGGAGCTAATCTGGCATTAGTATTGACATCAATCCTAATAACATTCAAGGTCATTGAAGAAAAAAAAAAAAAAGAACAAAGAAAAAGAAAAACAAGTGCTTGTGAAAATCAGCTTAACATTGTTCTCTTTCATTTAATAGAGCAAAAAATTATGCAGCCATTTTATTCCTTTTCTATTAAAAGGGCGTGGCTTATGACAACAAACGGATGCTAAATCTGGTCATTGGAACATTTTGGAAGCCATTGTCCGGTTTTTTTTGTTTTTTTGTTGTTGTTTTCTTTGGCGTTGGGAAGAATGGGTGGGGTGGGGGTGGGCCGGAATCCTGAGTGGAGTTTGTAGAGATAAAAAAGGGAGACGTCTTCCTCTTAGCTAATTTCTGTTCACTACAAACATGAAACAGCTCGACAATCGTAATGGCAGTATGAGTTAAGATGCAGCTTTTAGATGGAAATGACTTCCGCTTAGACACTGGCCAGATTCATGTTTTGTTGCATTTTTATGTTGAAAAAAAAAAAAAACCAAAGAGCACGGAAGAAAAAGAAAAACAAATCAAGTGGGGGGGTTAATAAATATTTATTTTACGAAAAACGTTGGGAATACGGAAATGGGCAAAGAGTAGTTAATATTCAAGAGGAGCGGGAAACGTAGACAGAATGAAAAGCCCATATGAGATCAGGAACAGAGCGGCAAAACGCCTTCCGTGCATTTTGAGAAAATTCTAGCATAAAAGATACATCAGCAAGAATGACTCTTGTAGCGAGCCTGCCGTCAGGATTGTGTGGCACTGGTAACACAGCGACCAGAAACCCTCGATCTACCCCAGATATTTGCGAAGATGGGTTGATTACTTTCACGTAATGACTACCACAGAATCGTAAATAAGTCTACAACTTGAGGAGCCCATTTATGTGTCCTTAGCATTGGCGGTTATCAGTCAAATAACAAACCTATGAATTCTTGTTTTATCAGCACCAGGAAGTCAATGATAGGGACGCAGTGACTCTGTGGTTTGGCTTCTGCTCATGGCGAAAACAAATCACGACGGTGGGGCCCGGATCGACTGGCGGGTCCTGCATGGGGGGATAGAAGGACACGAAAATCGAAAACTCGCATTTTTTTATGATTCAACGGTGCTCTGGTTTCCTCTGGGTAGGGAAGTACGACGTCTAGCCTTCTCGAATAAGGCGAATATATCTCGGAGGCCCCGTGTGTAAGCTGCGCTCGTTAAAAACCCTTGGCAGTTCGAAATTGATGAAAGAGTAGAATGCGTGCCGCTGTCCGGGCAAAATTTCTAAATTCCAAATTTCTACCCACAAAAACTCTCACCAAACTAAGGAGCTGCTTAAAGCTGAGATAATTTTACTATCTCAGAATTGAAAGGCTTAAGAAAAGAAAGCCAGTGCGTTGATGTACAGTTTTATTACATGAGATTTATCTCCTGAAAGATCTTGTCGTAGACTTTACTCTTTTCTTTTTGTAGATACCTCCAGAATATCTTTTCCAGCATGTTATGGTTTTTATAAGCTTTTCAACCTCTTGTAGTGGTGATTATCTCAGCTATCCACAACCGTGGTCAAAAAATAAATACTATAATGATTCAGCAAGGACTGCGCATTAGAACTGATTTCACTTGCAATTCGAGTGTGGTTTACCATGAGCAATAACATAATTAAATATGTTTTCATGAGATATAAATGAAATTCTGTTAAAGTGAGACTGGTCTGAAATTTATCGTTGATATAAAGTTAACAGGTTTAATTTTGATTGAAATTTTATGTAATGAGAGTGGATGATTACTAACGTCCTGTCTCATAACTTTGAGACTGATTGGCATTTGATCCAAGTATGTGATACAAACAGTGTTGTCTTGTAAATGACATTTTCACGTCAATAATTCAGATTCATTTTGTATATTATTCCATTTGTATTTCCATTGAATTGTTCAACTGAACATTTTCGCTCTGGGATTTGTTTCACTTGGTGAGAGTGAACAAAATACTGAACAGTTTTTTTTTTTTTATTCTAGCCAGCTAGGTTACTTCCCTTTGCCAAGTACAAGAGGTAAAATACAAGCATGCAAAGAACGAAAAAAAAAAAACTTTAAAAAATACAACCCTGTGAAGCCAAACTAGACTAAATAAATACATTTTCATGATAATAATAATATAATAATAATAGTTATTATTATTATTTTTTTTTTAAATTCATGAAACGTTTATTACGTAAGGTCCCAAAAAATCTCAGTTGGTGTGAATTTTTCAGAACTTTCAAAAAAGGACAGAAAACATAATTTTTTACTTGTTTTATACTGTTTGTGGTTTACCGCTTATACTCAAGGTTTGGGAAGTAATTCGTCTGGCAGTCAGAATTGCTTATTGCTGCATGCATGATTTCCATCTCTCGCGCGTTCACTTTGCTGTTTTCGTAAGAACATCTTGACACTCTTTTTTTAATTTTTTTCTTCTGTTTCCTTCAAGAATTTTAATAAAATGTAATAAATAAATGGTGTTTATGAAGAGACAAAGAAATGTATTTTAGTGTAAGATTTGAATGTGACTTGGTGTGGTTTTTGTATGAATGTTGTACGAGACAATTGTTGTCTTTGCTTACCAATAAAATATTATTATAACATTCTTTCTATAAATCGTGCGGTGAAACGGGTCCTTCAACTTTGCATTGTGCTCATTGATTTTGTTATATAGTCGATGTGTTTTACGCAACGTTGATTGTAATCATGAATTTGTTGTAAAACTATTCCACCGTCTTGGTATTGACCAAGAGAAGAAATTCAATTCCACCAAGTTACACGTTTGGGTAGCTTAGTCAGTACTGAATGTCTTTGGGTGTAAAATGACATTAATTCTTTCGTTCGATGCTGATGAAGACCACTATTTGAATTTTCCTTTGTTTTTTTCTTGCAAATGGAACTTTTAATTGCAATATCGAGTCATTGTTCTTATCACTAAGGCTTTGGGTATGGCCAGTTAAAATGGAAATTGAGACTGAAGCAGATGAAGGTCGTAATCCTTTGTCTCTGATTATATCGTCAGATATGACACTTTGATTTTTTTTTTTTTCTCTTTCTCTCTCAGTGAAAGTTTCCAAATGTATTTTATTGGTATTTTATGACAATAATATAAATTTAAAATTTGAAATGCAATACAACTGAAAAAAAAATGTAAACCATGTGTGGAAATGAAATAAGAAAAAAATATTTAAAAGTGTTACACGTGATGATTTTGTCAGAGACAAGAGGTCTCAGCCTTCTACCACAGACTCACTTGCGCAACGTGATCTACTATTTTTTTTACCAATCATCACTTTAGAGTCCAAAGGTTCTGTCCATTAAAATTAAGTTTTAAAAAGTTTGATCCTCATTTCATATCTTTTAAATGTTTTGTGCTATATTATGGAAACAGATTTCTAGTTTTATGCCACTGGATATTATTTAAGTATGGGCACATGGACTGAGAAAAAAAAAAAAAAGAAAAACTACTTTTTCATAGTTCTCCTATTGCTAAATTGGCCTTTTTTTCACAAAGTTTTGTCTCCCTCTTAGGGTATCATAATACGGTTCTTTGGGGACAAATAGAGCAGGCGTTTACTAACTAGTTACTGTTGTTAGATTGATAAGGATTTGAACGCCTAACAGCCAGCCGCCTTGTATGCTTCCCAGGAAGCTGAGAACGTTTGTGAGTGTCTTCTTTGGGTCTGTCGGGGTAATAATAGATTATAAAGCGCTTGGAGCTTGTATACTGTGGGGGAATATGCGTTATATTGTTATTATTAATATTATATCTATTATTATCATTGTTATTGTCATTATTATTTAGCATCATAGTGAGACAGAGTTGACCAACTTCCAATGCATCCCTTGCACTTTATCTTCAGCATTGATTTTATAATCTGACATTGTCTATTGTAACATTTCCTGTGTATTATACTTTAAAAAAGTGAATAATTTCAAAATTAGACTTCTTTCTGAAAGTAACAATCTCTTTTTTTTTTTTAGTGAATCTCATGGATCTAAGAAAATGTTTTTCTATATCAGTTGTATGAGCTTTTTGGGAAGTATCTTATTTGATCTCACGAGCCGTACACAAACCTATGGCTATATTAAAGCAAGCCTTGTTATTCTGTGATTTTAGAGGAAAGAAAAAAAAAGGAGGGGGGGGGGGGTCCAAACAATTATGAGAATAATGAGAGTACTTTAAAACATTATCTTTACCCACTGAGTAACAACAGAAACGTAAACAGAGGGTTGCAGCTATGGAGTGTCAACAGTCGAAACAGATTTCTGTTTTTTATTTATTATTATTTTTTTTAATTGCCGTCTTCTCTTTGGCGATGATCCCACTGTGGATTTCCTTAATCACTACAGCTGAAAGTTGTGCTTGCCGAAATGGCATTAACCTATCATACAGGACTCCATTTCACATACAAGCTCCATTTTTTAAGTAATGTTTTGTGACATTATTGCTATGATTATATTTTGCTCGTCATTTGGATCTCATTATTTCATGAGTCAATTTAATCACTCAATTTGTTTGTTTGTTTGTTTGTTTTATGGTAAAGTCTGGCAACTGTAAGTACTCTATGCCATAAATCACAAGGTCTGAGGGCACAATGGAGGATGAAGATTGCCAAGTTTTCTCTCTTATATCCATTTGAACAATGACGCCTTAACTGTGACTAACGATTGCGCAAAAAGTGAATCAAAGAATCAAAGAAAAACAGTGGTCTAATTCTTTCTTTCTTTCTTTCTTTCTTTCTTTCTTTCTTTCTTTCTTTCTTTCTTTGTCTCTCTCTCTATCTCTCTCTCTTTTTGTGTGTGTGTGTGAAGTGATGTAGATAGTTATTCATAGATGATTCATTTTGTAAGTGATATTAAAGAGTCGGTAGTTTCACATGATGCCCAATATCTTAAATGAAATCCTTTCCGAGACTAAGGCCGTAGCCACAGTGCATCTGTGTCTGTATCTAACTCTCTCACAGCAACTGCATATAGTCATGTTGCGAGCTCGCAAGACGCAAAATAGTGCAGGCGGGTATAACAAAAATAATAATAATAATAATAAAACACACACACACACACAAACACGAGCTAACAGGCTAGCTGGCCACGGGGTCAGACCCAGACCCACGGCACTCTGCGGCAATGAAAATTATTAATGAGTTTGGCCTATGACATTATGCGGCTACATTGCGAGAACTGGACACAGATGCAGTGTGGCTTCAGCCTAACGTTATCAGGTGGCAATCAAGTCAGTATTTCAATGAACTTAAACTTCTTTGTATTTCAGACCTTTCCGTATCAAACATACTGTGACAAGTTCATCCTGAAAGGAGGTACAGTTGAGTCGTACAGCAAAGAGGTTCTGAGCTGCTAATTATACTATTATTTAAAAGATGGGATACGCAGACTGAACCTTTTTTTTTCTGTGAGCTTTGTTGCTTTCCTATTGAAGTAACCCAAAGAGCGTCCTTGGTTAAGTCTAATCTAAAATTCTGTTCAAGCGTATGAATTCTCTTGCTTTTGTGCAAAGTGCTGACATTGGGAGGAGTTTGGCCTTATCAACATCCAAAGGTATTGTGACATCTGTCTCTAACTAATATCACCGGAAAGTAAATAATACACAATCTCAAACAAAGCTGTCGAAGGGTTAACCCATTGTTTGATTGCGTACCATTTGTGGGACGCTTGCTGTAATCCCTACCAATAAGGGTTCCCCGTCAAAATGTGTCGACATTGCATTGTTGTAGAAACTATGGCTTTTTACCGTCAACAGTTAATTAACCTGTTGTAGTTTGATTTTGAGAAGACTTTGTTTTTATGATTTGAGAACGGCTGTCTTCAAGTGTATGGTGGGAAGAAATACGAAAAAGAAACTTATCCGTGGGAATGAGATAAAGAAGCCACATGCTTGGAAAAGTGTTGGATTTACAACTAAGTCCTATGAGATATTCAGGGGGAATTACTCTTTGAAATGTTTTTATCCGGAGTAACTACAATGCTGACCCAAAGAGTTTAGTCTCCATTTGATCCCTCCCTCCCCCCGCCCCCCCCCCCTTCCACTCCATTGAAAAAAAAAAGACAAAAAGAGAACACACAACCAATGTCTTCACAGAAATACAACAACAACAACAATTCTGTTGTTAACTTTCTGCACTGATCTGAAAATCTAAGCTGAAGGCTTTACAATTGACAAGATAACTATGGGGCTTTCAGTGCATAAATGTCGGTACCTGGTGATGGCAAACAGAAATTGACAGAAACTGGTCACTGTTTTAGATTGAAAGTTGATCAACATTGTGTGAAACTGGCGGTCCCACGACTCCTATTTCACCTGTCAGCCAGCTTTGTTTGCTCTTTTTATTTTTGTCATGAGCTTTATCTTCCTGTTGGAGAACATTTCGCCGCCTGGAAATACAACTGCCGTAAGTCCGATTTTTGCGACTTTGAGATATTTGAACTCTGAGTACGGATGGGGCTGGTGCATGATGTGACAAAATCTCGTATTCAGTTTTTTATCCGTTTATGAGATGTTATTAAAAAAAAACAAAGAAAGAAAGAAACAAACAAACACTTGATATAAATGAACATTGTGAAGGAAATCTTGAAATATTACTGTTGGAACTCAAGTTACCCTTTGACCAGACCATGGTAAAAGATCGGACCAAACAAATGACCAGTGAGTGGAGATGAAGCTCTAATGATCTTTGTACTTGTGATTTACAATATTATGTCATCATTTTCTAGCTGTTTGTGTTTAGTAGAAAACCTTTCCATTTTTTTTTTTTTTTGCGCCCATAAAACTGTGATAAATGATGGTTTTTACCATTTCGTTGTAACGTAATACCCCTACCCATGGATAACCAACCAATCAACCAACCAGCCAGCCAACCAACCAACCAACAAACCAACCAACCAACCAACCAACCAACCAGCCAACAAACAAACAAACAAATCACCGTCGACACTATCTCCTTTAAAGCCAAAATACTTCTATAACTCAAAAATCATGAAGCATTTTTGTTTTGTCTTGTTTGTTTCTTTGTTTGTTTGTTTTTTTCATTTCCAGCCAGCTTTCGATTTCAAATTACAGGTTTTGTATGTGTGTGTGTGTGGGTTTTTTTTTTTTTTTTTTATTTCAAGGCCATATTTTCACAATAAAGCCGGAAGCTAATTATGCTTCTCATTCTCATCTTATATCATCTGTATACTTTGACATACCTCATAGTTAGACTGTAATCCTCTTTTCTTTCTATCTGTATCGTCAATACATTGAGATTTCTTTTTTTTTTTCTCCGTAATGATCAATATTGCGTTTATGACATAACCATGTATGTTAATATGAAATAATACTTCAGTTCCCTATTTTATTATTATTATTATTGTTATTATTATTAATTATACTGATTATTAATATTATTATGTTATTATTATTTGCATTTTCATCCAATTCCTCTATGGGCTCTTTTGACAATGAGCCTCTTGTTTTTGTTATATATGTGATTACTGAGATGAAGACACGATGCTTTCATTATCCAAAATCCTTAATCATAATAATGAAACAGCCAAATGACGTGTATCAGTGATAATTTATATATGTGTGCCTCTTTGTTCTCTTTGTATTATGTCTGCGAGAACAATATCGTAAATCTGGCTTTAAAATGGATTTTCATCTTCAGTCTGTCTTTGAGACTCAAGCATAATTGATATGTGCCACGTAACATGTAAGTCTTTAATATTGTGGTCCTCTCTGTGACAAAACAAAATATTTCTAGCAAGGCTGAAAACAAAGCAAATCTAAACAGAAAAAAAAATGCAAATCTGACAGGTCAAAGAAATGGGATAGATTTTTTTTTTTTTTTAATTGAATACAGTAATTAAATTAGAGGATATATTTGGTATCTTTCCACAGTAAAATCTCGCGAATGTCACACTTTTTGCTCTTGTTGTTGTTGTTGTTGTTGTAGTTACTGTTGTTGTTGCTGTGATTATGTTCAGGGTTGATGGTAAGGGGCTTGAAGGATCGTCAGATCAATAAGAAAATCCTCTTGTATTTTCATTCAGCGTTGTTGTTGTTGTTGTTACTTGCTGTTGATATTGCTGTTGTTGTTGTTGTTGTTACTTGCTGTTGATATTGTTGTTGTTGTTGTTGTTGTTGTTGTTGTTGTTGTTGTTGTTGCTGTTGTTGTTGTTGTTGTTGTTGTTGTTG
>JBCAUA010390324.1:6621-18237 GCA_038406235.1 Peronia verruculata | reverse complement strand
CCGGTCTACCGGGCATACGGTGCATAGGCAAATTAGCGCATGCCCGGTTTACCGGGCATACGGGTTCAAAGGGTTAACTTTTTCTATACCACACACCGATATGTCAGTGGGCTGACGGTCGCCATTTCCACCACACACTGATATATGGGTATTACAGAAAAGCAGCACTGAATTTACCTGTATACAGAGATTCATGATTTTAATGCCAAAAGTATGTGAAATAGGAAACCGTGAGCATCTGGCACCGAAATAGTTCACAGAAGTGTGCAGGATTGCAGTTTTTTGTCAGAAAGTAAATACAAAAGCCACATTTCAGCAGCCCCTAACATTTTTAGATACTTTAACAGAACTCACAGGGAACTAAGAAATATAAAATATTTTGTATCAGTTTGTTGGAAATTGAGTATAACTTTGTTTCAGAGTGAAAGTTTCTAATTGCTTTGGCTTGTTTTCTTTAAATATTGATGAAGCTGTGCAAATTTTGTTATTTTTGTACTGTCTCCCATTTGAACCCAATTTTCTTGTTTTGTAAGAATGATTATTTGTATCATTTTATAAAATAGAAAAAGAAGACTGTCCAACCAGCAACTAACTAAACACTCTAAAAAATCAATTAACACATATAAATAACTTCGTCTTGATGTTGAAATGAAAGCCAAATTTTTTAGTCAACTTGACTCTTCGTCAGGGCAACAAAGTAAACATAAAAATGTAAATAGGGTATTGCTGTATACGGAAGAAAGTACCTAACAAATGACTTGCATATTGTGGAAGGGTTTTTAACGTCTTCTAAAAAGAAATGAAATAGTATATTTTTGGAGTTAGAATATGAAATATGACTTCTTGTGCTATGTAATGGGCAAATATGTAAGATTTTTCAGTTTCTAGTCTTCTTTATTCCTTAGTTTTGTGTAGCGTTTAATCTCGAGGTTTGACATCACCGAAAACTGCGTTGTCTTTTCTTTTAGAAACAATCTGTGCTCTCATTTTGATTACGTCACATGGCCAAAATCATCAGGTCTAATGCAAAAGAATGAATTACATAAATACCCAATAAATGCACAATAAAATAACAATCCAAATGCACAGACGTGAATAGGAAGATTAGATGCATCTCTTCTTAAAGAACATGTACAATATTCATGGAAAAATTAATAAAGAGTTGGCAGATAACTAGCTATACACTAGTTGCTAAAAGGGATGTCTTATAAAGGGTTCTTCTATATTCAATCCTCCACAATTTGAATGGCACTTTAGAGTCCATATCCATTTAGACTCCAGTTCCAAAAGTTCCTCTGGTGAGCCTGACTGCAGACCGGTAATCCTCATATGATTTATACTGTGACTGGGAAGAATAAATGATCCCCCACAGGGTATGTTTCAGGGTTGGTTTTCTTAGTCCGAACACTACTCTTGTGGTTGGAAAATCTTGTTCGCAAGGCTATAGTTGTCTTGCCCACATATCGTTTGTTGCATAACATACAAGTGATGACATAGATCAAATTTTTGCTACTGCAGTCTAAAGAACTTTTAAGATAATGTTTTTGTTTTGTTGCACTGCTGCAGATATAGCAACACTCAATGGCATGTGGGCAAGTCATGCATTTTGGTTTACCACAAGTGGGAAGTAATTCTGAGTCCTGATGTTATTACTTATTTGTATCATATTTAGAATCTGATGTTTGTCAACTTTGAAATGATATTCAAACACTACACACTTCTGATGTCATTTTCAGCTTGAAATTCACATCTGAAGTACCCAAGGGTACTTTTTTCTGCTCAGCCACAAAATAATGTGGTCACAATCCCATATCACCTGAAGTATTGAAACAGTTAAGGCCACTTAATGTTCATTTTTGTTCTTGTTGTTTTACATCTGGTTAAAATGTGTGGTATGTAGTGTTATGTCATTTTGTTTGCTGTTTTTCTGCTTTTTTTTTTTTTTTTAAATCTTCAAGATTATAGATAAAGTGGAATTTGGAATGGCATATTTTCTGCAGATATCAGACTTTGTCAGTAAACTTCATCAACTTCATGAGTCTGTGTCCTTTTGAACTGCAGTGATAAACCTAACCTTTTCTATGTTTTAACATGTTTAGTATCTATGAATTCATCATTGATTGCCAGCCCAGATCTAACATAGCTTTATAGTCAGTTTGAAGTTCACAACTTTCAGCATGAAACTGAAGGATACCTATTGACTTGTCAAAACTGGCTCTTAAGAAACACAGACAAGCACGACTGGTTTGACTGACCAAATGCCTGCAAGTGGAAGTATGTACAGTGTATGATTGAAAAGACAAAGGCCAGTCCATCCTCTGATATGGTTTACGGTGTATCTGAGCCTTTTACGCTCCTGGGGGTGGTTATCTGTGCTAAATCCTCTGATACTGTGGTTGTGTGACTATAAATAACGATGAAATCATAATAATATTAACCTCGCACATGCACGTAATATGTGACAAACTCTCATGGTACATCATACTTGATTGGGGCCACGACTGACAGGTGAGGTGTGAAACGGGAGACGGCAGGTGCATGATTTTTACTCAGGCCTTACCTTTCTTGTCTCATGTTGCTGGACAGTATAGCACATTGTGGGTACTACTACAGGGACGATTTGTCAGAGGAAACTGGTCTGGTCCCTGAGCTTGGTCTTGATTTGGCTTAATATGAAAGAAAAGTGCAATCGGGGAAACAAAAACCGTTCATTATAAGCATAGTTTTCGTATCAGTGGATAATTTTATTTCATTGTAAGCATAACAAAATACACAGCAAATAAAAACGTTCCCAACAATTCCTTCTTTATAACGCAAGTTTCATATTAAGCGTTTTCTTAAAAGTCTTTTCTTTATAATTATTGTATGCTTATTTTCTTTGTCAGTACACACACTTGGGCAGCACATGCCACATACTGTATTTGATTTCAGGCAGCAGATGTTATCAATAACTTTAGATTTTGCATTCACTGCCACTACTGTAGCAAGTGGTAAATATCTGCAACAAAAATGCAGGTTGTAGCATTTTTTTAACAGCACCTCAGAGGGAAACTATTGTGCTTCAACAGTGTGTACTAGGCTTAACAGTGGGGCTTCCCTAAACAAAATGTAAAAACAGTGAGTGTAGTACAGTGTATGCCATGCGCCATGTGCATAGAGTCAGCACTATTATTGTTAGGTATGAAGGTAAGGTAACATTTTACTGTTGTAGTGTAGGCTAACTAACAGTGAAAGTGGACAGCAAGAGACTCGGAATGTAAACTGACAGGGTACATTTGATGTATAAAGTTATACCAGGTCAGTAGACCACCAGAATCAGCTGTGCCCACACACAAATTCTGTTTATTACTGCTGCTTTGATTTTCATTTATTATTCTATAATTTATTGTATAGCAAGTAAAGCAGGGATTTGAAATGCTGTTGTTATTCATATATTCTCATTTCCATTCTTTAAACATGAGGTTCTACTTTAATTACTGTAATGAAATCTGTTCAGAGTTAGAAGCTGATGACCCGTACAAGGGTCTTTGCGAAATATAATGGTCAAGGGAACACTGCCTTAGCCCTTAGCCCACAGCACTTTTCATGGAATGGCCTATTGTTTGGACAGAACTACCTATGATGTTACACATGTTCAACTGAGCGGAATCTTTTTCTTATTTGCTTGCAGGGTCTTGCAAAGCAAACTGACTTGAGCACCAGACAGGTGGAGAGATGGTTCAGAGTTCGACGTAATCAGGATAGGACGCCAGTTTTTAAAAAATTTGTGGAATCCTCGTGAGTGTTATTTTAGAGTTTTTTTTTTTTTTTTACATGTACCTACCATAGTTTTAAATAATATGTATAATAGTATAGGCTTGTAATATATAACATGTAGACAGTCATATCTACAAATGAAAAGGCATTGATCAGTACTTTATTGGGCATATCAAACTTTCAAATTTAGTTGGAAATCCAATTTCTGGTTTGCCCTCCAGTTTTGTTTTTTTTTTTTAAATAATTTTTTTGTTTTTGCTGTGCTCCAGGTCTTGGATGACGAACTAGACAACAGAAATACATTCTATGCTTGCTCTTCGCAAGAGCCAGTCAGGTTTTAAGCTATCATTCGGCAGCTTAATTAGATCTAGAAAATGGAGTTTGTAGCATCAGTTTCTCAATCCTGACAATGTTCAGTCAAGAGATCATGTGAAAGTAATTCAGTGTGATTTCTGTGATGTGGCCATGGTCTGAGAGAAGACTGAAGAAAGAGCTGATGAAAGAGGAGTGTCGGTCCTGACCAAAATTTATATTTAGATATAGACTGAGCTGCACATTATCATTCGTTAACAAAGACAGTTGATGAGAGCACTTTGTAGAGCACATGCTTCTTAGTTAGAAAAACAAAAGTGAGGCCATTGCCAATCCATGTTCCAGTGATAACTTGCAAAATTCTATAAACATACCACCAGGAGGTTAGTTTTTTTGGCATGAAATGAAATTATGTAAGGGGACTGCACCAATAAGTTCAGTAAAATTTTCCAACTTTTTTATTACAACATCTCTCTTCAGCTTGAGATCAATTTTTTTGATTTTGTTTATGATACTAAGATTTGACTTTTTCTGTTGGTGTTGGTAATTATTCCCGTGTAATTATATGATGTTTTAATGTATGCAGTATTGTGTAAACTTATCTCATGTTGTACTAATTGATAATCTTTGTTAGGCTAGGGATCACTGTGTCAGCTTCAGTTCACTCGCACATAGGCTGACTGTGAAAAGCTATGTTAATATATGTTATAGTTAAATCATTTTCGGCCCTAGTTTCTCTTTAAAAAATACTTTCCAGTTGTCAACATATATTATAGTTAAAAATCATTATTGGCCCTAGTTTTCCTTTAAAATACTTTCCAGATGAGTGTCACTGGAATAATAAATAGTACTGAAAGAATTGTTACATATATATTCCCCTAGATGGAGAGGATTATTTTATTTCTGCATCTTCTGGTATGGCGTCTACATGCACTTAGATGTAAGTACAATTTGAAAGTTTAAAATGTAAAGGTACTTGCTTTTTATTGTCTATATAATATATATATAAATAAAGCTTTAGGTTAAGATTTCAGGTTTAACATTGTATGAAATTAAATTCATGTTAATGTCAACTACCCTGAGGCTGAAAGTGTAAGTGTACTGCTGTTTATTAATTCTTAATTCTTGTCCCATAAAATACTGACAAAACTGTATGAAGATGCGCAGGTATAATTGGGGATAGGTATGGGCAGTGAATAGTCAAAATAAGTTAAACTTTATTTTGGGCTATACACAAATGCATCTCCAATTATAAAAAAAAAATTGTAACTGCATCATGCAGTGAATATTGGGAACTGAGAAAAGTTTTAATAACAGATTGATTGTCATGTTCTATCATGCCTAAAGTTGAAAATAATTATACTAGTATGCTAAATCATGCCTAGGCAATGTTTGTTTGTTTGTTTGTTTTTTTTTTCATAATTGTTATCTTGTTTTCAGAAAAGCTGGTTCTATGAAACCATACAAGCTTGGAAGGGTTGGCCCCACCATGTAAGCACTGATGAAACATTTAATTTCTGATTTTGTCAATGAGTTGTTTGGCAATATTTCAGCAATACTTATGAATCTATGAATGTTCAGAATATAAATGTATTGGACTGAGCCTTACTCTTTATTGTAGCATAGTGCTGTAAATCAGTTTCTTGTCTGTCTCTTAGAATTGTTAGAAGAAACAATATTTGTCATCATCATCTCTCTTGTTATGGTATGTAGGTGTATTGAGATCAAAACTTTCTAATGCTGTACCCAGTACCTCTACAAGAAAGTAATCTTAGAATGGAATATGCATGCAAATTTTTATGAAAAACTATGAAGGGTCTAACTACAAAATTTGAAGTATGGACAGCTTAAAGTCATTTGGGAATAAAAAATGCAAATGATGAACCTGTTTTACAATTTTAACTGTAAATTGTGACAGTTGAAAGAACCTCTACATAAGAAATAATCTCCAAAGAATTTGTGAGCTCAGTTCTCTGTTGCCCTATCTCCATTTTTCACATTTTGAGAAAATTGATGAGTTGTGTTAAACTGTTTTTGTACATAGGAGATAGGACAAAATGATTTTCAAAATATACCTGTTAAGACAAGTGATCGGTGAAATGACTACAGTATATGATAGATTTACTATCCCTTTTTCGCACGGCATATATATCTCCAAATCGCCCAAAGTGGAGAAAGGACAACAAAGAACTCAGCTCACGAATTGCACATTAATTACATATTATTGTTCTGTATGTCTCATCATCTTGCTATAAATGTAATAACATTCCTGAACTCAGACACACTTTCCTAGTTTGTATTTCATTGACCTCTAGAATTTTATGCCATGCCGAAGGATAAAGTTTGGAGAAATGAGATAAATAATTCTGTTTGCCTTTCAGCATGTATCTGATGACATATATTGGTACTATATGGTGGAAGGAGCTTTCTACATCAGTCTTCTGTTCTCCCTATTCACAGATCACAAAAGAAAGGTAAAATTTTCTGTTTACTGCGCCTGATATAGCGTTCTCCTTAATCAGAAGTAAATAGCAAACAGTCACAATTAAATAAACCTGATGTTAAGTATGATTTGTTTCAGTAGCATAAATTTAGAGACAGGTTATTGTCTAATTTATCTCACGGGTAGTCAAAAGGAGTCATTTATGACTGGACTCAAACAGACAAATCCAGGGATCGAATGTGCCGAAGGAATATTCATACCTGCCAACCCTACCGACTTTTTTGCTTGAACTACCCACCTACAGAATTTGCATCGTGAACTACCGATTTTCCCTTCCTCCCGATTTAAAAAAAAAGCGAAATCTGTAACTCATGGTCTGCTAGGCTCCATTGTCACTGCGGTTTGCATAAAGGACAATAACACTAGTCACAAGCCTCCTGTTCCTTAAAGGGTGCTCTAGGTGATGTTTGCAGACCTGCCTACCCCCACTTTGACTCAGTATCTGGTCATCTTGTGCCGTGAAATGATATCCTGCATTCAGTCGAATTTGGATAGTTCATACTAGTTTTCCCGCATTTCATGCTTTGACGTCATTTTGAATGCTGTCAGAGTTTTTACTCACAGTTCAGGAAGAAAACTGCCGTTCTCCTGTTTGTTTCTATGGGCAGTGGTCCTGCCTGTCACCGTTGCCAAGGCCTCTGTCTGTACGCCAACAGTACATGATATAGCCTAGTCCAGACACAGAATAAAAGACACATTATGTTCTTGTGCTCTTACTCCTCTCAGAATTCACTATCTCGTCATGCACATGAAAATTATTATTCACGCTATCCTTCAGAATTCACCAATCTTTTCGTGCACAAAAGAACCCTCAAATTTTCCTCTTTCAAGAAATCACTGATTATCAGTTGCACAGAAGAAGTAGCTGCATCTTCTTTTAAATCATTTTCAACAGTCCAGAATCATTGTTGTCCTCTGAATAGTTGATAGGAAATCTCTTTCCATTGTCACCTTAATGAGAGAAAAAAAAAATAATAATAAAAAAATTTCCTAAATGTTTTTACCAATGTGGATACAGCCTACATGTATATAGATCTACATTATCTACTACACCTGAAAAATTGTACCGAAACAGTTGTTCAAAAGGTTACTTCAATGCTCACAATTTGCGATTTGTCAGAAAAACTGCATAATGCATACACTTTGCAACTCGCTGGAAAAGCTGTTCCTGTTTCACAGTTGCTGAAAAAGCTGCCTTAAGGCATAAGATTACCACCCACAGGAGGTTAAAGTGTGAGAAACATACCGTAACCGTAGACATTTTTATGTGGCATTGTAGTTTGATACCATATATATCATTTATGAATCTGATATTTTTTCCAGTCAGTCACAGTTGTGTCATAATTAGTTTTCTGTTTCAGAATATGCAGTGAAAATGAAAAATCTGTGAAATCTATAATTGTTGAAAAAATTATATGTTTATATATAGCAGCGCTTCCAGTTATCTGCTTTTGTGCAGAAATCCGTCCTTCTGCTAACCTCCGCATTGTCCTGTTTTCCCCTCTCATCTGTTGCCATTGGATTTCATTTTCAACTCCACATCATACATTACAGAGCCTTGATTTATTATGTATTTATTGTTCTTTTGCATTACTTTGCCTTAAAATATACAAAATGAATGCAGGAAATGGCCTTATTTCTCTTTCTGATACCCTAAAATTCCTTTTTGACCAGGGGCTTCACCCCCTGGACTCCCACTGGGACACGCTCCCTGGACCCTGCCAAGGGGTATAGGCCTCCCTGGACCCCTGGCCTCTCTAGAAAATCCTCCCTTTTTGCCTTTGCCTGTTGGAAGGACTGATATAGAAAATATAAGAATTGTGAATGACCCATTTAAGCTTTTTTTACAGAGCACTGAATAATACATTTTTTTTCTACTGTCGGTTTGTGTTATCTGAGCTTGGATGGAGTCAGCAGTGATGGCTCAGATAGTAATGCCCTCATTACAGTTGTCAAGGAATGCAGGCAAATTTCTGACTGAAATGAAATTTAGCAATATAGAACTCCCAGTGGAAATATGACAAGAAATTGGGATGAAACAGATAGACAAGACTTTGTTATGTAAAGTTTATTCTTTATCTCAGTCCCCACACATGTTGGCTGTCTTCTTTTCATGTTTGCTGTTATGGCTCTATGCCCCCAATTAATTAAACGTACACTCATGATATGCAGTGGGAAGAGATCCAAGATAGCAAAGACAAAAAATGGCCTGATCTTTTGAGGACAATGGCCTACTTTCTGTCATTGATAATGACTTAAAGTAAACAAATAGTTTGACCCCTATAGATCACATGAAAAAAAGTAAAAAGAAATGGCCCACATAACATTATGAAAAGCAGGATAACAGTTTTACATGGCCATATATTGTTCATTGTTGACATCCATATTATTTTCACTCTCATGGGACATTTATACTCATATGTTTATTTGTTTGTTTGTTTGGGGTTTTTTTTTGTTCTTGTTGCTGTTGAATTCAATTAAGTAATATGTTTGCCTGGCAGGGGAAAAGAAGACTATATAAATATAATTTTTTCCTTTTTTTTTTTTTTTAAAGGATTTCAAGGAAATGGTGGTTCATCATGTTGCCACCCTTCTCTTGATGGGGATGTCTTGGATGAACAATTTTGTGCGAATTGGTACCTTAGTTCTCCTCGTTCACGATGCTGTCGACTCATGGATGGAGGTACACAACATTTCAGAGATTTGTCTTTTGAAAGAAAGTGAAGGGGTTGTTCAAGTAAATGTGGTCTCTGTTTCATTTGATAGTCAATCACATTCTTAAACTTAATCTTATGGCTTGTTTTCCACAAGACTAATATTGTGATTTATGTCATGGGGGTAAAATGTCTCTTTGCTCCCATAAATGATATAAACGCAGTTATTCATAAATATGATTTATTAGTGTATTGTTGGGCTAACAGAGGAAGCCTTTTTGGCCTTTCCTGTTTCGTAAAGGGGGGCGGGCAAATTTTGACAGTAGGGGTGACATGTTACAGGGATATTAGACTTCCTAATATAATGGGATTTCCTGCTTTCTGCCTGTCAGTAATTTCTCTGTTGACCCCAAATCCGGTAATATTTACTATTAACATACTTCAGTTTTACATGTTGCTGAAGAATTTGCCAGGAACTTTTCCAACTTTTTCATGTAGACATACTGACATCCCGGTATGTTAGAATTTGCAAAAATAAGGAAAATAGGATACATATTTGTGATAAATTTTTGGTTTCTCTCAATTTCAGGCAGCAAAAGTTGCAAAGTACCTGAGCTATGATAAAGCATGCGAAGTTTTGTTTTTCATTTTCATGGTGGTGTGGGTCATCACCAGAATGATTATTTTTCCATTCAGGTAAGCTGTGTTTAAGGAGACAGCTAGGGCAAAGATAGAAGCATTTGATAAATAGTCAGTAATTTGAAAGCTCTTCCTTCTTTTTTTTTAGTTTGTGAAGAATAGCTTAATTCATATGTTAATATCATCAGAAGTAAGGTTAAACTACAAAGTTATCGAGGGATGAAAAATGTTTGATAAAATACCATTATTGATATAATGGTACACAGTTGATCATACAATTTTGTTATCGCGTTATTTATATCTGAAAGCCAATTAGGGATGATGTTTATAGCACAGACAATTTTCTCATTGAATTTGAGTTTTTATTGGAATCAAATAGCGAACAGTCTAACATGGATATTTTATTTCATATTATCAAAAGATGACATGGTGTGAGTTCTATAGTGTTCCTGTGAACCCAATTAACTTAATTGTCAAGGGATACAGGAGGCTTTTTTGTTGCATTAACTCTGTTGTGCAGTTCTCAACTGCAGTGTGAGCCCTTGATCCAAACCTTGAACATTTTGTTTTGTAATGACATGTTAAACAAAAAGATGTGTCTTCCACTTGATCATCTTGGCATAGGTAGCACCCAGCCTCTGAAATCTAAGTTAAAGCATCATGTCAGAGAAATGGAGTCACGAAATATAACATGCAGATCAATATAATTATTGTAAAACATGGGCATGTTTACAAGGGTACTGCGCTGGTGCACAGGTAATAAAGTATGGAAAAGATAAAGCTGCAGTTAGCGACCCATAATTTAGATGGCAAAACATTACGAGTTGTGGGTAGTTCTAAATACCAAAGAGAAAAAAAGTCGGACAGAGAGACAGAGACGCTTTGTAACCACACACTAGAACCTGAGGCCCTGTCTCTGTATTGAGAAGATGCTTGACTCTCTTCACCAGTCTTGCGTTGGCGGGCATTACACAAACACACACCCATACTTGCACTTCTGGCCCGTGAATGGTCAGTGATTGGCCCTCTCCGCTTGCCTTGCGCTAGCGAGGATACACCAACACCTATTCCCACTAGTCTCTCTTCATGCTCCTTTATTGACCCTCACACTTAAAGACAGTGTAGACAGGCACTGCGCCTGTTTTTTTTTTTTTTTTTCGGCCACATGTTTAGATCATGTAATAATACCAAGATAACCACTCAGGAGAAGATTGAAAATGCGTTTAAAAACCTTAACTGTAGATCGTTGTTGTCTTACGGTTAAAAGGCATAAAAATAACCATGTTCATCCCTGTAATTTGTAAGCTAAACAGGTCGTCGGCATCCGACCAGACTACTGAGTGAAAGATCCCAGGGTGAATTTATGTCGTGGTCAGCAACAAGTGGACTGAAAGTGAACACATAAAACGAGGGGCGGGATGGAATACTACGGCTAATCAAAGATTTAGGTTCAAGTGGGAACTCCATGATCGCTCATGGGCCATGCAATGATTGGATCATGTATGATGGCCACACTTGAACAACCACTCAGCATGAGGGTAGGATGGGCAGGGTGTAACACATAACACTACACTTGTCTGGACTAGGCTACATCATGCACTGCTGGCCTACAGACACAAGTCTTGGCAACGGCAGCAGGCCATAGCAACAAACAGTTTTTTTTTTTTTGTTTTTTTTGCTGGGCTATGAATAAAAACTACTTGTCGAGGGGGGGGGGGGGGAAAGGTCTGCCCATCCTCTTTTTTCTTTTCC
>JBCAUA010390214.1:0-18239 GCA_038406235.1 Peronia verruculata | reverse complement strand
AAATCCAGACCCCTCCCCCCCCCCCCCCCCCCCTCACCCTCAGTCTGTCTCTCTCTATTTCTCTGTCAATCTACTTGTACTGTGTATTTTTGATTCTGTCTGTCTGTTTGTCTGTCTGATTAACTACCTGTTTCTGTGTTTGATTTTGTCAGTCGATTTATCTATATATCGGGAACATATCATTCTCTATATGGTTGGTGTATGCAATTTCTTGAAGACTTCATAAACCAATTTATTTATTGATCTGTTTTTTAGTAGTAGTAAGTGCTTTAAGCCTTTCAGTCTTTCGCAAAAGACTATCTCAGTCATTGTTGTAATTCCCTCGGGCCATGCTAGCTCTCTGTGTGTCCAGCAGTCACCCATCCAGATATCCCTAAGAACAAATTTGAATAGATGGCCAAAATGTAAAAATGGGCTTAAAGCCCTTATTGTTTATTTTTAATTTGTTGTCCTCTGCCTACCCCTAGATGAGAGCATGGGAAAAAAAAAAAATTAAAAATAAGAAAAAAAAAAATTGTTTTGAAGTTAGAAGCATAAAAATAATTTTACTACAATATGCCTGTCCATGCGGGGAGTGGCCGATGGAGAATGGTTTTCCTCCCCGCCGCAGCGTACGTACATCATGGCACAGGCACACACACACATTTGTTCTCAATTTTCACTATGGGAATTTACCAGGCCTTACGGATTAATCCCTGCATGACTATGCATGTTATGCACCTGCAGCTCAAGAGAAAAACAAGTGTAAGAAAATTTTTGTAGACAATACATATGGGGTCTCAGAAGAATTTCTTCTCTGTGTGGGCTCTGGTAGGGTCTTACAGGTATTCCTGCCCTTTCCCACCAGCATGTATAAATATAACAGCTCTGGCCTGAGGGTCTGTATTTTTCCCTCACTCTATATATATACATCTATGATACATATATAAACCACCTGGTGGCCATAGACCCTTGCGACTAATTTGACTACTTAATAGCAATAGCCTCATCTTTAGAGAAATAAAAATCTTCCCAGAGCTCTAATGTCATGATTTTTCTACCAGTCACCATAATTTTAACAACTTGCACTCATGTCTGGTGTCTTGCAGTGTCCAACAGACATCTGGTGGAAGGTCTGGCACTTACTTCTCCGAGGGCAGGCACTCTCTTGGCTATGAGGCTAAGGACTCGCGTGGCGCAAGAGTCACTTGTACAGTCTCTTTCACTGTCATTGGTAAGGAGATCATTTTAAGAGTAAATCTAATTGTTCTGTATCAATTTTATCTCAGCACCCAAACACTTGAGTTGTGAGATAGAATTGCCCTTGATGTCTGGTACTGAGACAAAATTAATTGTTTATATCGAACTAAGCAAAAACTTGGAAATTCTGGCGGAGTGTTTGTATCCCCTGCTAAAGAAAGAACACTCACCGCTCCACCACAAGATCGGAGAACAGTTGCCACTTTTTTTTTATGTCAATGGCAGTGAATAGTTTGGGAGTGTTTGTACCCCCTACTAAAAATAAACAGGAATTTCCAGGCGTTAATTTGGTCAGAACAAATCTGTTGGCCTTTACCATATTTATACAATTTACTTCAGTTCAGACCACAGGCAAAGATATTAATTCTGCAATTGGGTCCAGAGTGGTCAAATTTAAAAAAAAAAAATCAGCAAAATTTGTATGTGAAGTTGAATCATGAAACCACTATGGACCCATTGGCAGTTCAGACCATGGGCAACGACATTAGTCTGGTGAAATAACGAATTTCTGCAAAATTTTATGTGAAATGAAATTTTGAAGCCACTATGGACACTGGGAAAGGCTCCTGAGATTCGCTTACCCTCAAGTGATCACAGAGCAATTAATTTCACCACTCTTAATGCTGATCTGAATTATGTGACACAAGAAAATATTTGTGTTTAATACTCTGAAAACTTCATACTTAAAGCGAAATTAATTCTTCTAATTAAATCATGTCTGTTCCATATCACATCCATAAGTTAAAACACATGAGCACCTTTGTCTTTATCAAGCCGTGAATGGATTATCACCAGTCTCCCCATATCAAGTAGTGAGTTATAGCCTAGTACATTTGTATAGTACTCCACTTTATCTAACACTTGGTGATATAGCTAAAATCCAGTTTGTAACTAAAGCAGGAAATTGTCAGGTCTCATCATGTAACTGATTCACTGAATAGTTAAACACTTTGTTAATGACAATTATTTGTTATGGTGTGGCTGGGATGGATATTTGTGGTTTGTAATATAATCAACCACTTGGGCTCAGGTTATTTACTACTATGGTCGGCTGGCCACAGTAAATAACTTAAAATGTACAGAGTTATTCCAATTTCTTTCTTGACCTCATTATTGTTTTTCTGAAATCCTTCTTGCACTGTCATATATCACATAGCGTTGCCACAAACTAATTAACTGTACAAAATGATGATCCATAGCAAAGATATTTTGCATTTTCTACAATGTGAAAACTTGCAATATTAACCAAATAGAGTACGTTGCTATCACATTGTCATCATGAGATTCAGGCCAAGCCTTTAAATTTACAAGGCTATGATATATCAGCACGAATTGTAGCACACCTAACAGGTGATAAATGATAAGAGAATTTCCCGTGTTCAGTCCACAGATGCAACCTTCACTATATCCAGGCCTCAGCTAACATGGAGAAACCAGTCTGCCAACCCTTGTACAACGGTCACCCTATCTATGGCACTGAGTGCACCTTTGAATGTAAAACAGGTTACAAACTTGTAGGTGTCAGCAAAACAAAGTGCATCGCTGGAGGTCACTGGCAACACTCAAAACCTGTCTGTGAAGGTCAGTTTTAATGAGTTTTGTCTTCCCCTCTATCTTCTTGTTTTAATTTATCCTACTTAATATGGATGCAGGTTTTAAATCCTAAAAGTAGAATTGATCCAGCTTTAAATGCATACAGTTTGTCTAGGAGAAAGGTTTTTGGGCAAATTTTGGACCCTGTGGAAATTTTGCCCAGGTAGTAGAGTCTTCACCACTCTTTACCCAGTTTTCATCAACCAAGGAACATCCAAAAATTTTTCAGCAGTATCTCAGAAGACAAGACATCTTTCTTCACTTCTCAGGAAGCCAAGGAGTTGTTGAGCCACAGATAAAAAACAGCCCCTTGACACTTTTGAAGGCGTTGTTGGAATCTGCATTGAAAATTACATCAGTATAGTACTTACCTTGGTAAGAAAGACAGATGGACTACTCATTGACAAAATACTCACACATATGGCATTCAAATGACAGACAATTTAAGCAAATATATGCAAATTTGACCCTGTATTCAGCTTTTTATAATATATTTGAGTGTTTCATTGGAATCTGCATTAAAAATTACATTAGTATGCAAAATTTCATGAGTTTGTCATGGTATGCAAGAAATTTATCGATGGTTGGTGCATCAAACCTCTGAAGTGCAGTTTTTGAAAAACGGCACTTCAGATGATTAATGCACCAACCATCGATATAGCATTTTCAGTGATAAAATAGGAATTTTAAGGGTCCATATTTTAAGCAATATTTTCCTATATCTCCATACTAATGATTTTTGAATGTTCAAAGACATAAAATATAACTTATTCATTTCTTGACCAATTTTCAAACTCAAAAACTCATCTTCACAAGAAAACAAGCCCTTAATTATAGACCAGTTTATTTGCACAAAAGGAGATTTCAAATTTTCTGATTGGTATTGCTAAGATAAGTAACGAGTCATGAGTACCTTACCCCTTTCTGGGGTTGTGGGGGGGGGGGGGGGCTTCTTTGGTGAACACTGCACCAGCTGGGTCCACCACTAACAGTCTTGGCAAGGGCTTGGGTCATGGCAAAGCTCTTCCTGTCCATTTTGCAATGTTGTCCATCCGTTTCTTTCTCTGCCTGCTTCTTATTCTTCCACCTGATCTGCTCCTTGGGGGGTGGTCTTCGACAGGCCACTGGCCCTTAACAGATATCATAATTATGGTTACAAACAAACCCACAGAGGGGATCCTTTTGATGAGCTCATCTCTGTCACAGACCATTAAAGTTTCTCCACCAAGTGTTGCCTCTGGCAGGTTGTCGGATTTCTGGGGATCTGTGAAAATCCAGGATTCAAGGCAATACAGGGTTCCATACTCACAGTTTGCCATCGTCAATGCAGGCAGCGGTAACATTGTCAAATCATCAGTGAAATCATCTGGAGTAATTTTATCACATGCCCAATATGGAACCATAAACGGAGACTATCAGCAGTCCAGGGTTTTGTGCATATATTGCCAGATTGGATTTCTGCCTTGTTGCCAACAGCTGTATCCCCTTCAGTCCACACAGAGGAGCGCGTTTTGCATCTCATCTTGAAGCCTACATAACGGATTACATGATTGGTTGCCATTAAAAATTACATTGGGAATTACAGTTGAGAGTGTCTTGAAAAAAAGAGAAAAAAAAACCCAGACTTGTTTTACAGAGCACTTCTCCTGATTATTCTGTATAGGGCAAGTTCTGATTCTTTAATTTGACAGTTATTGAAGCCACTAGCTCTAGATCTAGATCTAGAAGTATCTTCTTTCTAGATTCTCAGTACTACCATTGTCATTGTTGGAATGGTTTGGTGCCTCTACATTGACTAGAATTGTACTATTACTAGTTACTATTCTGTTAGAGTACACTTTAGATCTGGATCTAATCTAGTTGTACTACAGCGAGACTGGGATATTACAAAATGGGATGTTATGAAAATTTGATAATAGGGAAAAGAATATGCAGTCCTGTTTAATTTCTTTATTCTTTCTTGTAGTAAAATCTCCGAATTTGCGAAATGCCAGTTCTATCAATCTCGCTTGTAAAGAAATAATTTTCCTAGAACTGACGAGTAAAAGCACATGGCAGCGTGTTGAAGATGGTTAAACAGTGTGTGCGACCAGCTTATTGTTTGTTCAACCACTCCTAGCAATGCCCGCCGGCTCTAATTACACACTGATGGTTAATGGCGAGACGTTTGCATGATACTTATGCCAGCCCAGGTAAAACAACCTGGGGTGAGGGTGGTCTTTTTTTTGTCCATGCATGTGGAAATAAGGCAGGGCGTGCGGGTGGGGGAGATGAGGAGTAATCTTAGCGTGTTAAGAAATGCTCTTTGAACCAGATTTAATACGTGCAGGCAATGGTGTGGCTGGTAGTGGCCATCAATTGAACTGTGTTCATTGCTTAGCCTACACACTGCGGAACATTAATCTTGCTTTCAGTACAGAGTAAAACGTATTGTTCAGTAGTCCCACTTTCAACATTTCATTGCCAATAAAATTTTTTTATTGTTTTGACATTTTTCTGTGCAAAATGCATGCACAAGCTTTGTAAGAGGATACCTATCAGGGGAAATAATTAATAGTAATGATGAGTCAATGCATGGGTGACCTACCTTGTTTTATGGTCTCTGTTGGATATTAAGAAATAAAAAGCCTGGTTCCTTTGATTTCTTTATATCAGAGTTCCACTGTATATCAAGTGCGTTGTCAGTCACCAAATTATTGATTAAAATTTCTTGTATTAATGTATTTTTTTTCATGTGACAAAACCTTCAGATTGTTTTTGTATGTGATGAGATCTTTGTGGGATTGAATTAGAGTCATATCTAATATTTCATATGCTGTCTGACTAGGTTCAGGGGTTGGCTCAGTTTTGCACTAACAGCCCTACCTTACATTTCTGAGTTGTCGTTGTTTCTGATTCTTATTGGCCACTATTTCTTTACTTCCTTGATGATCAGAAAGAATGCCTAATCAAAGTACAAATTATTTGCATGTTAATGAGATGCAACAACTCACCATAATATTATTCTCTCAAGCCAGAATTCTTTGATAGAAAAATACAAGAGTCTATGCTCATGGGTCATTTGCATACATACTATTTCAGAATCTGAGGACAGCGGGTGAAGAACCACATGTGTCCCTATGAGGAAAAAAAACTTAATTTTAAGATTCATATGTTTATTTGTTTGTTGATGCCGTAAATTCAAACCACTCCTTTTTTTCAGATCTTCTAGGTGGGATAGTTAAGACTCTGGATTAAAGCTATAGACCCTTACCTTGAAAATATTAGAAACTGGACGTCAGATAATCTGTTGTTCTTCCACTATAACTTTCATGTGTATGTTAGGCATTTTTTTAGATAGAGGAATATCATTAGAACTATCGTGGTCTTCAACTTAAAATGCCCTACTACAACTTAAGTTAAACAAAATAATTTTAATCCGTGAAATTTTGACCATGCAGCAGGTAACACAGTAAACTGCATGTTTATATACATACCTTCTGATAATTTTCTATTAACAATTAACAATCTTTAATAATCAAATTTATACATATCCTCTGATACACCTTTTTAACTTGTAACTTATGCTGTTGTGTTAGGTGCTATTATAGTCGGCAATATAACCATGGCCATGTTGATGCGCCATTAAATCCAAACACAAATCAGACCTCATTTGTTTTTCATTGACATCAACAGCTGCAAACATCAACATTTTGATATCTTTATAATTTCATCTTGTTGAACATTTTTACTTTAATTTTCAATGAGTGTATTCAGCTATAATAATAGTAGTTGTATATTTCCTTTATTAATTATATGTATATATTTCAGTCAAGAAATGCAGACAACCAACGAACACTGCACACGGTTCTTTACTCTGTGGTTCTGGTGCAGACAAGTATGACTACGCCTCTACCTGTGATGTTATCTGTGATGCAGGATATCAGGTACAGGGAGCAAGTAAAATCACATGTCAGCTGACACAGCAATGGACCCATCCTGGAACCTGCAGAGGTATGACAATAGGGACATAATAACTCTGTTTTATTATTTCGGCTATAAACAAATTGCCTGGCTCAGAGACTGGCACAATCATCCTTCCAAGGAAAGGAGTTCATGACAATTACTTGCATCTTTTTGCCATTCTGGCTGTTTTTTAATCTGGAAGTAAAAGGACTATTTAAATACCCACTGAGCCATCACTCTGCAGCTTTGTAGATGAAAGTGAAATACAATTTTTTTTCATCCTGTTCTATTTAGATAAAAGAGTACTTATACATGCTCCATTTAGAAAGACTTTTTCTCTTCTTTTCTTAAGCCTTTTAGCATCAAGGAAGTAGGATTATCTCAGCTCTAATTGTTACCTGTTTTCTTTGTGAAAATTTTTGTGGGTAGAAATTTGGAATTTGGGAAGTTTCCATGGACAGCAGTATTCCGCTTACTTTTCATAGATTTTTAATTGACAAAGGCTTTAGCTTGTTACATTAACAAGGTCATGGGCATATTGCGGCTTGCACAGTAGAATATGAGATGTCGCACGATGAAATCAGTCACTTGTCAAACTGAGCCAACCGGAGAAAACAAACATTTTTCAACAGTGAATGAATTTAAGGCAATTTTTTTTTTTCTTCACCAGACCCTTCTATGTCAATCTAAAAATGCTTTGAAGCATTCATTTTTCTGAAAAAGATTGAATGAAGGCCCAAAAATTGTAGTTTGGTGGCATGGCCTAACAAGGGTTAATAAGGATTTACAGAAGTGTTCAACCATTTCTTGATAAATTCACTTACAGCAACAGGTCACTCCCATCACCTTTAATTGCCAATATTTCAACTTCAGTTTATGGTAGAATCAATCATTTTTTTCACACAGAGAAAGAGAAATAAATAATCTTTACAGTGATACCAATAACTACAGATGCTCAAAATTTGACAAGAGCCTGATTTCATCGAGTCACATCTCATATGTTCACAAGGTAGGAGAGATGAAATATATATGAATTGGGGGGTCAAAGATTAAAAATAAAGTTGACAATTTTCCTAGAACAAGTTTATGTTGATGGTTTTAATTTCAGAGTGCAAAAACGACAAAGATGGTTGCTGACCTGATTTGTTAATAGGTCGCTCACAGAGTGACTCAAGAAATGGTCCTCTTGAGCATCTCTGAGATCAGCCTGCAATCTAAAAGCATATGAGGGACTGTCAGTTGACACTCAAAAGTTCCAGGCCACTCAGTGTCTGGGCTACGTCCTCCTGGAAGAACTCAGTATGTCACAAATGAAAACAGTACTAAGAAATTTTGACTTCAAGTCTCTAACAAAAGTGGATACTTGTTTCATTTGCTTGGCTCACAGACACTAAGGGAGCAGAAATGCCACCTCTATGTGTTACAGTTTCACAAACATATATGCTTGGTTTATAAAACAATAATCACAAAAAAAAAAAAAACCTAACAAAAGCAAACAAATTGTTTATCTATTCAGATGTAGCACCACCAGATATCACCTGTGGACAAAACATCCACAAACTTGCTGGACCTAGGAGAGCACCTGTCAACATCACCTTCTCACTACCATCTGCGACAGACAACTCTGGAGAGCCAGTTTCTGTGACGAGTGACATCTCCTCGGGGTCACTGTTTCCTGTGGGTGTGACAGCTGTAAATGTCACTGCTGTGGATGCAGTCAATAATTTAGCAACTTGTGCATTCTTCCTGAATGTGACAGGTCAGTTGGTAAAATATTAGGATTAGTTTAAAGTTCAAGTTGTAGTTAGAACAAGAATAGGGGTTAGAACTGGGATTATGCTGAGTACAAAAATTTTAAGGTACTGTTTGTTAAGCTATAATGCACAGTTAAAGATAGGACTGAGATTTGTTTTTTTGTTTTGTCATTGTTTTCATTTTTTTTTTCTCATAATAATTGGCACGGAAAACAATGAATCTCACAGTTGAGAACTTTATCAATTAAATACACCATTTCAAAACAAAAATCAATTTGGACCTCTCACTCATAAGATAACCTGATGCAGCATTTGTTTTTCAATCAGGTTAAACTTTTCAAAAGAGTAAAAGTAAAGTTTTGAGAAAATTTGATTCAACAACTCATTCAGTAAAATAATTACATCTCTTCAGATTAATGTATGCCTCTGCTGTTCAGCCTCACCATCTATAGCCATATCAAGACAATTAATGTGCAGTTCTCTGCAAGCATAGCCAAGAACTGTATTAAAAATCAGAAAATAATCGATAAAATGGCTCTAGACAAAATATGCTTGGTGTCTAAGGTAATATGTCATTTTGTTTAATTTCTTCTTCTTCAGATAAAAGGAAAAAAAAAAAAATGCTACTAGCAAACCCGCAATAAACCTAAATTTATTTGCACTGCTTTAGATTTGTTATGACTTTTTATCTTAAAGCCCTGGAAAAGTATGATGAGTTTCCTATACATTTTAATTTGTGACTTTTCTTGTTTTCGCTTTATTCTTGCAATTTTATCAATACAGTGATTTACTGCCCTTCCTTCAACGCCTCAAGTAACTCCAGCTTCTCGTGCTCTGATGACTACGTCTATGGCTCGGACTGTACAACCACCTGTGACCCAGACTACTACTTGACCGGTGACGTCACTCAGACCTGTTTACAGGATCAAACCTGGAGTGGTCAGCAGCCACTTTGCAAACGTGAGTGAAACCAATTGTCTGAGAGTGATTTTTAGATGCCGTGATTTTCTTTTCTGCTTCCTTATTAGGAAAAAATTCAAGTTGCATATCACAAAACTTCGAATCAAAAACTTAGAAACTCTGGAACAGTTCAGCAAGAAACTCAAGATAGTAAAGAATCGCTTTTGGTCCTTTTATGCTTCATATATGGAAAGAGTATTTCTTCTTATGTTACGTTCTATATACAGCGTTCAGCCTCCTGGTGGAGGTTATCACGAATATTTCTTCTGTGTGGAATTCTGAACTATCCTAGGCATACCAGACATAACTTCACAAAAAGCAGTGACAATCCTTATAACATTTCTACCAATCCCAAGACTGGATGTCAGCAGGTGAGTATTGCATTGTATCACACATCAAGTATAGACTTGTTAAACTCCTAAAGAATTCATATCTGTGCACTAAGATTATTCAAGAATTAAAGTAATAGTAAATTGTCTTAGAGAGCTTGGTGCCATCACTGAATACAACAATCTTTCCAAGGCATTACATTTTGTGGTTTATCATAAAGTGATTTATTTGCACTGTGTCTAATGGTTTATGCTTATATATATTGTAAGGTGATGGGAGTTTCATGTCATTAACATGTGTTAAAATTTGAGATAACCATCAGCAGGCGATCAAAATGTGTAAATATATAACTATAACTGTGTTAAAATTTATGTTGTGAGATAGTAAGAAGACAATATAATTAATTATGTGTTAAGGTTTATGCTATACAGTGGAACACACTTATACCAAAAAGGGCTAAACCGAAAACACGGTTGAACCAAAAGAAAACTTAATCCCCGTTTTTTTCTTTCATTTTCTATATTAATGGACTAGCGATAAACCAAAGTCAACAATCGTGCGTGTGAACATGGCTGAACCGAAAACAATTACCTTGATTTTAGTGGAAGCCAGTGACCTGTTCTTAATCAAACACACTTAATTCTGACATGCCGTTCTCTCATCGTCAGACCTGAGGCCACCAGTAGGTGTCAAAGACAGAGAGGGGTAAGGGGATGGGGGAATTATATCAGTGAATCAAGTGCGCATTGTCTGCATGCTGATGAGGCAAGGAGGGCAACACATCATTCAACCATCGTGATGCAGGCTGTCTGATGCGGCATGATGTTATGGCACCATGTAGTTTCAGAAAACCCACATGGTCAGTTAGTGAAATTTGACCTTTCAGAGATTTTTCCCCCAGTATTACCAATCTGGATAAATGGAAATATGTTCAAACCAAAATAATATGTGTGGTCCTTAAAATTTTGGTTTAACCTTTTTCCACTGCATCATAAGATGATGAGTATCCTATTACTACACTATTAATTATTTGGAAAATAATTCCAGCACAAGGTATGATGAGCCAGCTTTTCACCGCCAGCTCTAGCATTGCTAGAGTTACAATCTTATTTTCTGTCTCTGCACAGAGCAACTTTCATCTGAGAGATTCAATTTCCATTTCAGGGTCAATTTGCCCCAAACCTGATGTAGACAGCTCTGGCCTGATGCAGTATGACTGTCCAGATGGTCACTACCTGGGCAAGTCCTGTAGCTTAAGTTGTAGTGGAGGAAATTCAGTTATCGGACCCAAAGTTATCACCTGTGAGACCAATACAGCAGGAGTGGGTGGGCCCAGGTTTGTGTGGAACACAAATAGCACTGTTCCTCCAACATGCACAAGTAGGTGTCAGCTATATATTGTAAAATATAATAAATTTGATATGCTTTCTTTTCTATTAATCACATGATGAGGGCTACTCAAATTTTATTATTGTTCTCATCTATTTATCATTGACATTACTTATTGGGTCTATTTATCAAAAGTATGATTCCTTTTTTAATCCATTTCTTTATCTGTTATTTTATTCATCTGTTCACTCATCCATCCATCTATTCATCCATCAAAAGTGATCCATCCATCCATCCATCCATCCATCCATCCATCCATTCACCCACCCACCCATCTATCCATCCATCCATCCATCCATCCATCCATGTGTCTACATATCCATGCCACTACATGTATTTATTCATGTATCCATGTCATGATTGCCTATTTATAGCTAGTACATGTCCAAAGTTGAGCACGCCACGCAATGGAGCCCTTGTTTGCACTCCATTGGGAAACACTGGAGAGACTTGTGCTATCTCCTGTGATGAGAGATACATGCGTCCAGCCCGTACCCCAGAGAGATACACTTGCTTCAAACCAGCCTTGACTTGGAATCCAGATGACCATATACCTATGTGCTATGGTAAGGTTTTGGATTGCCCATCCTACTCCTATCACTGTTGAGATTTTTGAGATATTATTGGATAGATGGTAAACATTAACATAATTTCAGAACATTTTTTTTTATAGATTTGGCTGGAACCTCAGTATATAATCAGCCAATCAGTAATTAGAGAACCCGTGTTTCTACCACCACCTGGTCATTTCTCTGGCAGAACGTTAACTCCCACGGCGGTTACGTATGTTACGTCAAACGCTGTTGATAGAACCCATGCTGGAACCACCCATGACAACATGTTATGCAGAAAAATGGCATGGAAGGGATGCTACCCGGGACAGGGAGAGGGATTTCACCAAGTAGTTGCAATTTTGTATTCTCCCAATTTTAGCGTCTACTTGCAAAAGGCAGGCACAGGCATGAATTTGACAAGAGATGCTAACCACAGATTTCATAAAGTAGGTACAGAAAAGCTACTGCCTGGTGTGACTCTTTAACAGTGGGTGCACTCCCATCCCTTTTTTTTTTCCCCACAACAGCAGATTAACTCGCAAATGAAACTGGGCCATAATGACCACTGTTAGTAAATAAAATACTTTGATCCTGCAGTATTTATAGCATTGCTGCACTGCTATGAATGAAATTTATACTTGTTTTGAAGTAGAAGATCATGTATACAAGTCTATGGATGTCATGATTCGAATTATTCTCAATAACTGAGTAAGAAATTATAAATCAAGAACTGAAAGTAGTTAAGCGATCAGCCATTTTTCTTGTTTAGGGAACTATTTACTGGCTCTCCATGTCACGTAAGAATCTGAAACCATTGAAATGACCTGAGTTTGGAAATAGTTTTGAGTGATACATATTGTGCCTAAGCCAATGAAATGCCTATGTAAAGTTTAAGAAATGGTTCTTGATTCTAAAAAGCATTTACTTATCATTGAATCTTGCTTGTGGGGTGAAAAAACAAAACAAAAGCAACATCTTCATGACTTTGTGTTAACAGCACAGCCCACTAGCGGTTCGTCTGTGTTGGCCATATCACGCCTGCAGAAGGTGAAATAGTCCAAAAACTTCCAGTATCGCTCTGTCATAAGGCCTAGCTGTAGAACAGCAGGTTCTCTATTATCTGATTGCATTGATAAAAACAAACAAACAAACAAACAAAAAGCAACAACAATATCCAGAAATAGTGACCTATCTTGAGTCATTTATTTTCCACTATGTTTAATTATTGGTGGAGGCCGTCGAAAGTCCACCATAATGTCTAAAAATGTCTTAAAATTTAAGATGAACTATCTACTGGAAATTTTATCAATATGAGATTCAGTATACCTTGTTATTCAGTATATGAAGTTAATGGTAAAGATTATTCGTTTCTCTTTCTGTGTGTGAAAATGTTTTTGTTCTACCTTAAGTAAAAGTAGAGGTATTGACAATCAAAGACGATGGGAGTAATCTGTTTGCTGCAGCTGAATTAAGTGAGAAAATGGCTGATCACGTTTGTTAATCCTTCTTTATCCTTTTTGGTTCATGCCACTTAATTAAAGTTTTTGGGCTTTTACTCAATCTGTTTCAGCAAATTTTTAACTCTGAAATACATTTTTACATCAATATAGAAGGGTTCTTGGAAGAAAAACAAAATGTTAAAAATTAATTCACTGTTCAAAAACTTCTCCGGTCATCTCAGCTCAGTTTGACGAGCGCCTGATTTCATTGTGTCGTGTGTCATACGCTAAAGAAATGAAAACCAGTCTGTAGAATTTAATATATTACAAAATGAATGTGCCTGTGGAACTGGTCATTTTTCTTTTAGCTATTTTTGTTCTTCATCAAGGCAAGCACTTCCCCAAAACATCCACAATTTTACCAGGTAATGACATATTGTCAAGCGGTCACTTTAAACATTATGAAAAGTAGAAATGCTACAAGTACTGAGTGATAACTTAACTTTATAGACATTTTTCTAATTACATTATTTGGTTTTGTTCCATATGAATGAAACATAAATTTTTAAGGGGAAGTATTTTCATTTGTGTCCTAATTTTTATATAGATTGTTGTTTATTTCTTTCGCTAATATAATTTGGTAAGTTTGCCGGGAGACAGTCCATCTTAAAGTTTAAGACATTTCTACAAAATGATGAAGTGATGATTTGACCATCGCTATCAAGTTCTTTATAGATTTCTGTGTTATTTGTTTTTCTTGAATTGTTGCCGGTCTGACAGTTCTATTTTATTTTTATAAAATGATGAAGTGATGATGATGTTGATGATAGCGAGGTTCAGAGACATGGAAAATGATACAGGTGACAGAGGAGACTGAAGGAAAGCAGCATGAATTTTGAAATTGTCAAGGCTCATTCTTTAGTGAAATTGCTGTTGCTCTTGTTTTAGTTAAAAAAAAAAAAAATTAAAGTAAGTGGTATTACCTATCTCTCTCGCAATATCAGTGGCATAATTTCACTTCTATTTATGTTATCTTATCTCGGAGTTTGTAATGTCTCTCAAATCTATTCTATAAATCTATAACAAAACCCATGAAAAAAAGACTTATTGACTTGAAAACTACTGAATGTATCCATATGACATTTGGCATACAATGTTGTTACATAAAGATCTGTATCTGTTACATAAACTGAAAGTCCCTGTCGGGGCCCAGGTTAGTTGTTTGCTCCTACCTGCAGGCAGTGAAAGCCCACTAACGGTGGGATGTCTCCTATGGAATGCCATCCTTGACATTCCAGGGATGACATTTCTTCTCTCACTCTCCTAGCTCCCGTCTTTTGTCCCACTCTCTTTCCTTTCTTCTTCTTGACGTGTAAACACGTCTTACCTTGTTTGGTCCAGTATAGCCGTGATTGTGCTGATGTGCGATTAAACACAGCACAAACACACGGACATACGTTGATAAAAGCTTACCTTGTTTGATGTTATTCTAAATAGTTGATAACAATTGAATAGTAAACTCATGATTTGAATTGTACTTTTGATAGAATGATGCCTTCAAAACACATATTCTTTGAGTAATGTTTAGTTGTATCACCCAAAATACCAACATCGAGGTGCCCACCCATATTCTTGAAATCCTCTGGCAGTATCGGTTTTACCTATGTTTAAATAATCCCCCATGAAGACCTTGGAATCTGTTTTAGTAGTATGTATATTAGCGTTAACAGAAGTGTTCGAAGATACACATTATCTTAAATACATTTTTTAAACATTTTTTTGCCTCCCTCAGGACAACGTCGCCCAAATGAGGTCAATGTCAAGCCTGACTTTTACTACAGCAGTGGCTCCTGTAGTTCTAACAGTACTGAGATCAGAGAAAATTTCCTCAAGGCTCTGCAAGGATCATACCTATGGCAAGCTTTCTGTACCAATAATGTGACTTGCACCATAGCCGATGTCGAAGTAACCTGTCATTCCTATGCTCGGAGACGGAAGAGGGATGCAAATACTGGAAGTTCGACCCAATTTCGCATTCAGGTTCAAACACAATATGAAGAGTTGAAGATCAAAAATATGTCTGTGGATTCACTAGATCTGAGGAAAGGTTTTTGAGACCAACTTTCATAGCTGTTGAGACCTTAGAACATTTTTTTTCTATATAGTTTCATAAGCTTCATAGTGTTGTCTGATTTTCATCAAATTCATATAGCGGATGTCTCTCAGATAACTCCCCCCCCACCCCACCCCACCCCACCCCACATACTGGGTCATACTGTTTCTTTGTAGATTATGATTTCTCCTCATATGAAATCTGTATTTCCATTACATATTCATCCTCATATTTCATGATAAAACGAGTCACTTTCACATGGAGTTGTATATGTACTTTGAATAGACTTTTTTTTTGTTTCTCCTTTGACTGAAATCTTCTCATGGGGTGGATAATATTATATTTTAAATAGAGACAAAAAATGATGTGTCTTTTCAAATGAAGCACGTGGAAAGTTTTTTTCTCTTGTCCTTTTTTCTAGCCTGTTTGATAATTATTGTTCAGCCAAAAAATAAGCCAAATATTAAGAATCTATACAGAAGAAATTAGTTATCTAGCTATGTGCTTCACATTGCAAACAAAGGAACTGAATGGCTTTATCATGTAAGAATTCACACTCATTCAAAGTCACACAGAATAGTCTAAAATGAAAGAGGGTCACACAAGATAAGGTGATAATACCTTACCATTGCTTGCTTAAATGAGAAGTGTGGACTCTTAGTAGTTACAAATGGCTTATGGATTTCTTATAACTGAGCACAGTTTAATTTCTAGTTTCATAAACGTTCTTTTTTTTTTTTTTTCAGATTTCACCGAAAATCAGTCTTGGACCATTCATAGACCAAGGCTCATATCAAAGCTCGGTGCAGTATTACGATGCCTTAGCACTGAACATTTGTGATGAGCTTTACAAGAGGGGAAGTAACGGAGATTTTAACGTTCCTGACATTGGAATATTTGACGGCATCGGTTCACGGCTCTCTTCATTTGACTGTCAGCCAGGCACAATTCTGGATCGTGACACGTTGTCTTGTGGCAAGTTTGATCTACATTCAGTTTCTCTCAAAGGCTAAAATCAGTTCATGAATTTTGTTGATATTCTGTCATGCTTGACCAACTTTATCAAACAGTTGTGCTTATTAAGATGTTTCATAGTGAGCAAAAAAAGTTTCATCCACATACATTATTTTCCATATGGTTTCTGCGTACTATTTTCTGCTTCTAATTATGTTTGAATAGCTAACTGATAAAATCAATTTCATTTGAAAAGAACAAATCTCAGAGGATTTTAAACTTTGTCTAACTGATTTTCCTTGTATGAATGTGTATGGGCATGGACAGAACTTTTGTTTTTCATAAGATAAGTGGCTCTGAAATCTAAGACTGTCTGCTGTGTTATCTCTGGACATTTTCCAGTATGGGTAGAATGTATAGAGTGACAGTACTTGGAAATGACATAATTGTATAATTATGTTGTGAGTGTTTGAGAAAAAGCGAGGCAAAGATATTCACTCAATAATACCCTCTTGGTGCTAGTACCAAGTCTCTTTAGGGTGAAACACACATTTACAGGAACTGCCACACAATTTTTGTTTCAGTGATTCTGTGTCAATTTAAAGCTATTCCATACCAATATAGGGCTATTCCCTACACTCACAGTTATGCAAGTTTGTCACACTGCCAGGTTTTCTTCATAAACATTTAAATAAACAAGCATTCCACACTTAAATAAAACCATTCTTTTGTCCTCTTTGTAAGGTACCGGTATTTCAATAAAATGATTTCAATGAGAAAAACCATTGCAACATATTTTGTTTTTTGGCTTCATAATTTTCTTTCAGCTATTTGTCGAGAAGCCCACATATATGAGAGCAGAAGCCCACATATGTGAGACAATACTATCAATGAGTGATAATTTTATTTGCGTCATCATTTTTCTTCCAGCTGTTTGTGGAGAAGGCCACATATATGAGGCAGTCAACAAGAGTTGCTCCCCATGTCCAGCTGGTACCTATCAAGACCAAGAGATTGGCTTTACGTGTATTCCATGTCCTGGTAATGCAATCACCAAGAGTGACCGCTCTTTCTCTCTTGGACAGTGCCATGGTAAATAAACTGGGTCAAATCTTACCAACCATTTGACAATACCGTTTGCTTTTATGCTTTCGACTTATCCTTGACATTAAAACAGGTACAAATAGAAGGCTGATCTTCTGGGGTTTCTTTCTTATGATAACCATTTACTTTAACAAGCCAAAATTTCTACCGGCAAATTCTTGGATGTTAGGGATTGCCGTAAGGGGAAGAAATCCTGAGACTCTTAAGATCAGAACAAAAGACCAATAACTTTCAACATCAGGCATTGCCTTGATGAATGATCCTAAATGTTACATTATACTCTATATGTGCAGAAATTGTTGAAGCCATAGAATCATCAGCTGTACAACACAAATAGAGGTCGAATAGATAACAATCCCTGTATGACGAATAGGTGAACCTGTAACTTCTCCTCATGGCAAAGTGGTGAACTGGTCATATACTTTATTGACTAATTTGCCCTTCTATTACATTGTACAAGGACTGTTTCCTATTCATCCCATCATCAAGGAAATGTTCCACCGGAACTTTGCAAACACGTGGTATGGTCCCAATAAGCTAAAAAAAAAAAAATCTATTCTAAAATATAATATATGAAGATTATCCACTATATAATTGTAGAAAGGACTCAGAATTGTACAATGACAAAAATCATCAGCCACGATTTCTGTTGTTCTGCGTATTCCAGATATCATATGGTTCAGACTCTGCACATTTAGTATGTCTTTCAACCTAGGCGTCCCTACAAACAGGCCAGGTAACCGGATTCATTTGAAGGCTGACAACAGATTGTGGCTCTAGAATTAAAGTGATTTAACTGCAACAACTTTATAACATAGTTGGGACACTTTCATTCTGAGACGACAAAACTTCGGTGAGCGAAACT
>JBCAUA010390103.1:0-18240 GCA_038406235.1 Peronia verruculata | reverse complement strand
ATCTATCTATCTATCTATCTATCTATCTATCTATCTATCTATCTATCTATCTATCTATCTATCTATCTATCTGTTACGGGTGTAAAGTAGCTTAGAACCACATCACTGTTTTCAAAGTTACCAGTAAAATTGTTCACGAAAAAGTTGACTTCAGACTGTATCTTACCCGGCTGAGCAACAAAACAACTCCTCACTTTTAAAACGTTTGAATACTGTTACTGGCTGGCTGCTCCACGGAACGGTTTGTCTCCGTGTTGAGAAAAACTTACAAACAAATAGCAAAAGGCGTAGATAATACAAGGTGGCCCACAAAAAGAGAGACAAAAATCCAGTTCCACTATATTTGTCGTCTCTTCTATCAAACAATGCTCACAGTAGCCCATACTGGTTTCAGATAAACGTTACAGGACTGCTCTGCAACAAGACAGAAGAAAAAGTGCACCACCCTGTATACAGAGTCTGTAAACAGAATGTGCACACACTATAGGAAAATCAAAACTTATATAAGTGGTCTTTCTACATAAATTCAAGAAAGAGTTTTAAAAGTATAGCTCTTGAATATTAATCGCTTCATGAAAATAGATTTTACGACAGGACAGAAAACATTTTTATGCGTTCATGAGGAGTGTATGAAAATAAGCAGTTTGTAAGGAAATCAGTTTTTAATAAGGAAAGAAAGTTGAGCAATGTAAAGAAACTTTTAAAAAGCGATGTTTCATTCACACAGATAAAAAAAAAGTAGAGTGTCTTATATAAACTCATATTCCGTATATTATAATGTGTGTGTTTGTTTCTGAAAACTAAAAAAAAAAAAAAAATCTCTTTCAGTTTGAGTCATTAATCTACAGAAAATACTGTCATTTATTTGTTTATGTTGGTGTGTTTTCTTTTACAGTTATTTATTTTATACATATTATTATTGTCAAACCGTCACCCTGTCTTTTATAAGTAAAATGCAATATTCCATCACATATCCTGCTAATTTTACTGTGCTTATTCTGGCTATATTTACACTAAAGCGTTTCAGATGTAAATAATTCAACGTGCATTGATACTTGTCGTGTCTAATCTGTTTGTGACCTTATGTTTATTTCTTCATTGCTGGTGCAAAACTGGTTATTGAGCGTGGGAAGATGTCTGTAAAAGTGTTTGGGCGTTGATTATGTTTATAACACAGAGGCGGGTTTGATATAATATGTTGTGTTTCCTAGACATATTTATTGTCAACTAATCATACCGCTTTATTTAAAATGCATAGAGGTATCATATTTATTTATTTATTTACTTATTGGCGCTTATAAAGAACAATGTATATTTCTAAATTAGGTTTTTAATGAAGTTTGGTATCGTAATATTAGAGCTTTCCAATTCAGTTAAGCTTTCAATTTTCGGGACAATAATTGCAAGCTGGGTGAAAGCTGAAAACCAAAAACATCCACAATAGATTAGAAACTATCAAAATAGATTTGATGTCACTACTTTACACCAAAAGAGGATCGTTCTATCTATTTCAGTGCATTCATTATTTTATTTTTAAGTACTCAGGTTTGAAAATGAATAGGTTGTTTACTTGAAAACCTATCTAATATGTCCCAAACTGACAAAAGGGCATGATTGATTTAACTGCAGCAGCTATATTATGCACGATTGAGATGTGTGCAGGCTGCACAACGTAAAAAAAAAAAAAGAAAGAAAAGAAAAGAATGCAATACGAATGAATCAAGAAAAGAGCCGAGATAAAAATTTCTTTACATTTTCTGTCTAAGTATCCCTTCTGATAATGTTAGTGGCTCAGATATTTGAACATATAATGTTTTACCATATAACATTTTTTGTTTGTTTGTTTGTTTGTTTGTTTTTTGTCTGTTTTGTTTGTTTGTTTGTTTTTTGTTTTTTTGTTGTTGTTGTTGTTGTTTTTTGTTTTGCTTTCCTTTTTCTTTTATTTTTTATAATAAGATTTGTAACTCGTACTGAATATACTTACATTCTTACTCACTTCATATCTGAAACGTGCATCTTTGATCCAGGCCACTACAGTTGTATGCCATTTATATGGTCTTTGTGTCTTTGATTTAAGCCTGTTCTGAGCTTTGTCGTTAGCAATCAAGAGTTAAATAAATAGATGTTCTAAAAAAAAAAATGAGTTTCTGTTTGACCTCCTCTACCTTTAACGCGCTTTTATGCTTTCTCGATTATTGTGTTGCGCAAATGACATTCATAGTTTCACTGTTCCCTTGTTGTGAAAGAGTTTTGCGGGTTGAGAAACAGACTCTGGTCAATAGAGACACTTTGAAATTCCAGTAAAAAAAAAGGTACAGGGGCTCAGAGAATACATCCTAGTCCTCAACTTTTGGGCTTGAAAGAAACTGACTGGAGACAGAATTTGTTGGAAACTCTTCAGGTTAGTTGTTCTGATCAAGAAGAAAACAATGGCTTAGGTATAGTATAAGAATTAATTTGATATGTCTACTACATATGTTCTACACCACTGGTATTCTGTTATATAAGGATGGCTATGAGGGAAAAGAGATGCTGTAACAGAGTAGAATAAATGTTATTATAGATGTCTGAGTGACATAATACATCGATCCGGCTCCCCTAGGAATCATGTTGGCAAAGGTAACCCGCAAAGCAGCCCCTTTGGCTCTTACATGATACAACAAAGGCCAAGAATAAATGTTGTGAGATCAAATAAAGAGCTAACATTCAATTTGAATGTTAAATGAATATTAAGTTCGTAGAAATGTTTAACATACATGTAAGAAGATGATAATTCAATACACCATGAAACGGGTGGTAACACTGAGAATAAGCATCAGCTATTGCTTGTAGGATAATAGAGAATGATCTAGTGTACAGTTTCTTATCTGAGACGCGAACAGAAACATGAACTTTGGAAAAGGGAGGTGAAAATCTAGAGGCCTGAAGGGAGATAGAGAGAGACAGTGAAAGTTGAAAAGACTTACACAAAGACAGAGGTGTTTGTACACAAAGAAAGAGAGGGATAGACGGAAGGAGAAAGATTAAAAGGGAGAGAGAAAATGAGAGACTAAAAGAGGCATATGTGGTGTTGGAGGAATGCAGCAGAAGAAATGCTTTTGTGAAATTCAGATAGACACATACGAAACAAAGCGGGGGGGGGGGGGGATAATGAGCATAGGATGAGGGAGAGAGACAAGCGAAAGATCACAAGATTAAGAGGACAACCACCATGTACGTGGCCAAAACCAACCAATAACCAAAAACTAACTTTCTACAGAGATTACAGCGACTCCTGACACGCAATAATCCCATACTGGCAAGCAAGGATAATCACAACAATAATGTCAGCACATTGATTAAAACAAACACAGATTAGCATAATCGATAGGTTCACACAAGCACGCTGTAGAAACACACCAAATCACACACAAACATAATTAACTATGCACACCAATATAGGGCTGGCCTATAGTCTTCAGAAAAAACAACATGGCGGTAATCGTCCTTAATTATACATCAGACTTTTAAATGGATCGATTGCATTATTAACGCGAATTACTTACTTCCTGTTATCCCTACTGTGGCCTTCGGCTTCCCCTAGGATTTTTACCACTCCCCGCTCCACCTCCCTCGCCCCAAGGGAAAAGCCAGCAGGATCTCAGTGTATAACATAAAAATATTATTAGGACGGTGACGAACTCAGATCTATTGATTTTCCTATACGGACGAGTAAGTAAGCGCTTATTGCCGGCTCCATCCCGTTAGTCACAGTATCGCTAAGTAAACCCATCTTTGTATTCGATTCTTCGTCTTCAGAAAGTAATCACCGGAAGACAGCAACGCATGCATAAGAGTCATTTTGCACTGTTGGATACTGGTAGTTTTGAAATGAAATATCGATAGCCTAAAACAATGAATACAATACTAAATAGAAATATCTATCCATAGCAATAATTACAGTTTATGACTAGCTCGAGGGGTAAACGATTAACACTGAACATTCACAGGCAGATTATAAAATCTCGTATGAGTTATAAAACAAAGGAAAATGATGGAAAACAAAAGAGAGCTGGCCAGAGACCAGAAATATGCATTTTCATTCAAAGTTTCAGTAAAGAATACTGACATTGTGTTCAGGAAGAAATTCTCTTTTTATTACCAGTAAAAGAACCAGCGGCAGGTTGTAAGGGATGATTTAGATAAATACTGACGAACTTAAAAAAACACAACACTTGAAAATGACTTTGAAAACGCAATACTTGGTATATAGTATCATTTTTAAGTGTTGCGTTTTTAAAAGTCCGTCAGTAAAATAATTTTCAAGTGTTGCGTTTTAAAAGTCCATCAGTATATTCCTTGGGGCAACCCGACACTGCTCTGCCACACAGAGTGTTTATAAGGCATATGCATTTTGATGGTGGTGTTTTGAATGATTCAGTTTATCGTTACTCAACGAAAACATGTTTATGTCCAGCTTCTCTGAGTTTAGGTGTTTATTTGATTTCATCTAGCTATTGCCTTCTTTTTATTGTTAAGATAAGCCGGGATATTCCAGCTATTGTTCTTTTGTGTTAAAGGAGTATAGGGTGCTTAATTTATGGTCATAAAGTTTGGTGTACACACTGCTTTCCGATGAGGATAATTCAGATTTGAACTCTGGCCATCTTTACTTTCCTCCGTGAATGCATGATAAACTTGTGAATTGGATTGATGCATGCGTAATGTTTCCAGACAATAACAAAAATGAACCATTTAAAAGATAATTATGCCATAAATATAATGTTTGGAGAAGAATCACAACCAAATATTAATTTTCCTTACATAATATGCAGTTTTCAAATACTTCTCACCCACGGCAACTGTGACCGAAATTTGTCCACTGATGTATTGAGGCCTCAAGGCTAAAAGAAGCTTGCCTCTGTTTTTGGTTGAGCACGTTTCTGTTAGCTATTAAGGGTGCTGTCTTGAGCAGACATTGCCGCTTTCTTGTCTATGACCTATTTAGTCGATGTCCCTTTTAAACGGTTTCTTCTTTACGTTGGAATGCGTACAAATTGGTCAGGATTGCCTGAGGTAGGTTAGAGAGGGGGAGGACACATGAAGGAACGAATAAAGGAGAGTGTGGAAAAGATCGAATAAAAGATGAAGTTATTTAGCTATTTCATTTGATCACTTTTTTCTTTCATCTACTGGACCATGGAGCTGTCTGATTCCTCTCAACAATTTTCACTAATGGATGACATTAAAATTTATGCTGAAAGCACACACGAGGTAACAATCCTTCCGCCCTCTCCTCCCTGAACTCACTCCTCCCCCTTTTCAAGTCCATTCCCGTTTTCTCATGCCCCCGGTTCCCTCTTCACCCCCCCCCCCCCCATATGAAACTTTCTTAGTTTGGTTCTTATTTGCTCCCTTCACTCGCCAGTGATCCCAATCTCAGGAGGCTATCGGCGAAGTTGGCGCCTCACGAGGGTCGATAGTTGTCTACTACCAGTACTCACCAATGACCCCGGTCCACACGCACCAGTACTCAGCAAAATTTTGCTATTCCCACTGTTACATCAAGGCCACAAAGCCTAGGCAGTTCAAGTTTTCTTGTCGTTCCACCCCAGGGAGAAAGTAGTTCAGACAGATCTCCTCCGACATTTGTGAAAAATTGGCTTCGTCGCTCTTTATTTGGGGGGTGTTGACATAAGACAAATAATACCCTGCTACAAAACTACTTTCTTTTTTTGGGCCTCCTTGCGATCAATCATAAAAAAAGTGACACAGTTATCATGACATGAGTTACTAATGGTGGGAATAACTACCTTTACTCCTGCTAACAATCACTCAGACAGAAACGTGACAAATTAAAGAAAAAAAAATGAAATGAAAAATTAGGACCAAAATATCGGCAATCATTATAATGTCGAGAAATTAATCTCAGCAAATTAATGAACAATTCTACGCAAAAGGTAAAGATAAGACTTCCGTTTTCTTTATTATCATAACAATAATGTAGGACTTCCTAGTTCTGTGACTATAGCTATATTTAGACTTTCCCGGCTATTTCTAATATACCATCCTATACACGCGCTGTTAATGTCCAGTTGCATCTTCACACGTTGATTGGCGTAGAACCAACTTTAATCAGAAGGAAAGAAGCGTCAACTGACAAACCGGCCCAGTTTGGTCAGCAAATGACGTCAACTGTATTCGGAACTTTTGCCAAAGAGTATGGATGGACCCAACTGGCGGGAATTCAATAGAAGAGGGATTTTTTATATTTTTTAAATTTTTACCCCTCTCTAATATTTCCTTCTGCCAGACACTTTGAACAAGGAGTACAAAGAAGAAAAACGTCAGGTTTTTTTTTTTTTCCATCATTAAAACTTGAAAGATACACATAAAAATATACAAACAATAGAGAAACTTACTACGCCAAGGAGAAAAGATTTTCCTTGCCCCATGGATTTTTCATGCTGTACTTTTTAAACAGATAATACAGACATACTTCTCTTTCTCTCTCTCTCTCTCTCTCTTTCTTTCTCTCACTCTCTCTTTTAATGGTCTTTCAATATTCCAATACCTAAAATTATTTTGAAAATAAAGTAATTGTTCGCTTTATTTATTCACTTCTGACATCTTGCAATTGTTTCATATGTTTTGCTTCTCTCAGGTATGTTGATACCGAATAGGAAAAATAATAATGGAATAAAAATTAAACAAAATAAATAAAATACAATAAAATAAAATAAAATAAAAAAGAAAACGTCCAGGCTAAAAAAAAAAGGGATTAACACCTTGCAGTCTCTACTTATCTTGTTCACCCAGTTTGAGGAGCATTAATACTCTATTAGACGTATGTTCTCTGACAAAAGTGAAAGCTGCGATTACTGATCATTTGAAGAAGCTGAGCTATGCGATGCTGTCCGGAAAGGAAGTTTTGATTTTTCATTTACTCAGTAGAACGCAGGGATATTTTATTTTCAAGAAACAAATCTTTTTGTTTATATTACTTGTATATTAAATTTGCTCTCTCTCTCTCTCACTCTGATCGTGTTTGATTGGGTGACATAGAGGTCATTCATTCGTTATGAGCTTAACACATTGAAGGTGACACGGAAATGCCTTACCTTCAATATTTTTCGACAACTGTATCAGCCATTTGGCTGCCCTTCCCTGTGGCAGTGTAAGGGTTGTGATTTATAATAACCCTTGTTAACTTTGTTTCATCATAAGTAACAAGCTATGCTGATTCCAACTTAAATATCCCTTTAACTCCAAAAACAGTTGATGTTTCATCTGCATTCCAAGACATTTCTCTCTAGTAGCTGAATTGTGTGTAACTATTTTTTTAATTTAAAGCTGTTAAAAAACGACAGAATGAAAGATTAATGTTTCCTAAGACAGAAGCAAAGGCACTTCAATTACCTTAATATAATTAATCATAGTCCAAGTGTCAGTTTTCTCTACTTATACCGAATGAAAGTCGAAATTTCTTCTGCGCGTTATCTATTTAAAATATTAAACATAACACTTTGTTGAAATTATTGATTTTGTGTCCTAAATTGTTTGCTCACCTATCTTGTCTTTGCTACGATTCTGCACATTAACCAGAAACTGTAGGTGAATTTTACATAATTGAAAGTAACCGAATACGGACGAAATAAGGAAATATGCACAATACAAGTGTACAGTTAGCTACATTATGTACTCATTAAGATAACACCATCTTAAGACGGCACATTATTTACTTCCCACCTACACTATAGTGCTCTCGAAAGAAAAAAAATGGCCAAACTGTCACTCCTGACGTGAGTGAGCGCAGCCTTATTTTGAAGTATTTAAAGAGTTTCTATCCGGTGCTGGTTCAGTTGACGCCATTTTGAATCTCATTAACCGGCCAGCTCGTGCTGCCAACACTATTTCAAAACTCTACCGGTACCAAAGGAGGAAAACATTTTTAAAATGTACACACACACACATACAGACGAATGGAGATCCTCCTCACTTTCGTTGTAGACATTAGAAATTAATAATGATTATTATTCGAATTGATTGATAACAGTGTAAATAGTAGTTATTTATCGTTTATGATAAACCCTTTGTAGTAAACAGTCCTGTTTTTAAAACAGAACTCGTGGCGCAGCTGATCCATTAAAAAAAAATATATATATATATATAGTGAATAATAAAGAGAAGGTGGATTCTAGGAAAACATTACGTGGAGTACTGCCAAGCGGAATGGAGATTCTTCACAGCTGAGATTTCGCAGTAAACGCTGTTACATTTTCCTTAAGTTAATGAAAGAATGGGAGGGCTAAATTTGCGTTCACACCCTGACATTTCAGATTTTGTTGACATGGGCCATTCAGATAAAAACAATCCTAGAACACTTCATCTTTCATGTTTAATTTTTTTTTTTTTTGTTGTTGTTTTGTTTTGAATTATTGTGAATTCCAGTTTGTAAAACTATAAATGTTGCATTAAGTCGAACGCCAGGCATTTGGCATCAAATATGCAATACCTCATACTAAAATGGATCTGACTGTTAGAGTTTCCAATGTCGCTGGGGAAACAGCATTATGGTTTGGCAGATTCGGCCTAATTAAATATTCATTTTGACACCAGAACGAGTCAATAGCCTCTCGTCCAACCAACAGCGGAATCAGATGCCAAAAGCAGAACAATAGGTTTCAGAATTTGAGACAGCAAAACTCTTTTTTTTTTTTTTCTGTTCTCTTGAAGGAGTGAACGAAGCAAACTACTACGGCAATGTCTGTCTCGGGTCTGTAGAAGTGAATCTGATATTTGGAAACGGCCACAAAGACAATCCATTACCAGATTCCACAGCAAAGGAGCTGAATTTGAGAATCAGTCGTATGGTAACAAACTGTAGCGGTGTGTATTCATTAAGCTCTACTTGTGTCAGGTGGCAATTAAAGAAGAAAAAGAAGAAGTATTCGACATGTTGCTTTTTCGATTAGTTTGAAGCTTGTTTCTGATCCTGTGTTCTATACAAAATACGAAGAAAATTCAAGTTTGAATCATTAAATAATCTGTGCAACAGATTTGCTTTTTCAGTTTTTATAGAAAAATTCAATCATGGCTTCGAATTGCGTTCTCCTTGGTAAATCCTCATTTTATTTTTGTCAAGAAAGGAGAAAGCAAAATGAGAGAAAGTGAAGGAGGTACAGTGAACATGACAGTGACGGAAAGAGAGAGGATGGACTCAGATGGAAAGAGAGAGAGAGAGAGAGAGAAAAGAAGGCTCTTAGCACTAGAAATTTATGTTCATTTAGCGCCAAGGCTGAATGGTATCTTTAGGCAGTAATCCTATGGTTACAGTTTCTCTCACAAAATATGAGTTTCTTGGATTTTTGTTTATTACTATGCTGCATTCTTGGGTATTGTGGAGTCAGGTTTATTCCAAAAACAAACAAACAAACAAAAAGACAGGATCCGTTTATTTTTAGTTTATTTCTCAGTCACTAGCGGCGTCGTATATTGAACTAGCTTTTATCGTTGCTAACGCGTGTTATATCATCTTTTGCATTGGTACATTATAAAGCATTTCATTAATGAATTGGTATAGGCGTAATGCTTGGTTGTAAACTGTCTGGTGGCATTAAATTGTCGAAAGAAAGAAAACCTCACACAATTTTCTTAGTAGTAGTGTCTAGTATATATCAACAGTTTAAAAACAGCGAAAAAAAAAAAAAAGGTAGCAAATATTAATTTCTACTGAGTTAAAGCAACTCAGTTCCAAAAAGTATCACAGATAATCAAACTTCACAGAAATGCGCGCAATTTAAAAAAAAAAAAAAAATGAAGATTCTCCCCAAATGACTGATCTTTTGACAAATAATTTGATATCTTACAGATAAGCAGAAAAATAATCAGAGAGAAAAAAAAAAACAGAATAACTGAGACAGCCTACACAGTATCAATATTGTGAAGTTAAAGTTTGATTTAATAATCAAGCAAAGTACAACCAACAGCAATGTCAGGCTGTTTGTATTATAGCCTGTGATAAAGCTGTTGACTTTTTCCGAGACAGCATTCTGTCAGAATCTTATATATGTACAGAGGTATCAATTCCAAGATTATAGTGGTGAATTGAACATCCGATATAGAATGAATGGTCTGACTTGACAGGCAACACTATCTACTATGAGGCCATTTGTAAAGGCCTCGCGATTATGTGACGCCGCCTATGCAGAAAAGGTAATAATAAATCTGACAGAAGAATTAATCTGAAGTTTCTTCGATATCTTCTTCAACGCCGCCAGTATTATATTTCGTAACGGTGGATAAAATATAAAATGAAATAACTGCCAGAACATTATGTTTGTTTCGAGTTACTTCTTCCTTCGAGAATTTATCTGGAGTTTTTATGATAGAAAAGGTTTAGAATTCTTAAAAAGAACTTTTAATGTTACCTTGTAGCACCGGGATTGGTGGATGGTCTGTGTATCAAGTTGACAAAATAGATTATTCTTTGATTGATTTTGTATCTCTGACATTAGGGATGATATTAAAAATGACTTTGAGTAAAGAATACTGAAAAACCTAAAAACAGGATGACCTGGGTTATTAAAATATTTTTCGGTTTATATTTTCTTTGAGCCTTTCAGCATATTAAGGGTGGTTATCTCGGTATTTTGCGGTATATTTCTCGGCTCAGACTGCAATGTGGGTGTATTATATCAGTAAATGTTATTATATCTTATAGTTAGGTTAAAGTGGACTTTATATATAATCGTGTAGACACTGGCATCCTGTTCATTTTATGCTGTCATTGAAACAAATGGTAGAGACTGTCAATCTGGAGCGCAGGGAAAGGCGATTTCATTTATTGCTAAACTTCTTGTTAATAGCACTATGCGCTTTGAAACATCTGATTGTTCAAACAAATGCTGGTTAACCTATAGTGTGATTTTGGGATAATAAGTAGATCACATGAAAGTATTTAAATTGAGTATTTATTTCTTGTATTCCGTTGGATCAAAATAAGATTTCCTCATAGTATTATTTTCGGTTAAGTTGTTGAGATGTGAAGAGATGTATTTTCACCAAAACTATGGTAGCCATGGGTTTCAAGTTTCAAGTCTTGGTAAAGTAGACGAGCATCTCTGATATTTCCATATGGCCTGTTTCTTTTGGCAGAACTATCCCGAACTGTCGCTCCTCTCCCTCCCATTCACCCCCCCCCCCAATACGCACACCTACACAACTATACCCACATTTACTTTTACTCTAAAACTTAAATATAAAGTTTGCACAACATTTTCAAAGTGAAACAGGGATTTTAATCCTGTCAAGCCCACAATATTCGTAGTATCGCTTGACATTTAGATCTATCATCCAGAGTTCAACTTAATAATTGCCAAACGAAACCTTATAACGTACCAAACGACAAGATAGAATGTATGATAATATTAATTGTCTTGATGATCTCTTATCGAAGGAAAACAGACAAGCCTGGGTGATTCCAGGTTAATGCTAATAATATTCATCTTTTTCTTTTTGGGAATCTACCATTATTTAACACTGCTCTGTCCAGGCTGAAGAATTGAAAACTATACAATACGTTTCCACATAGATTTCGTTTGAGGACAAAGACAAACCAAAGAGTACAATTAATGAAATATACCCAAAGAAAGTAACAGATGTAAAAGCAAACATGTGACATGCAATGCAGCGAATCAGAATTTTAGGCAGAGACATGGAGATATTAAAAAAAACGTAACTTTGAAGTAGAGAAAGGCAACTCATATCCATTGGACATAATTATTCTGAGAAAGGGACAGTGTGCAAGATGGACAAAATGGCCGCAGAGTCAGCGAAATAAGAGTGGCGAGACAAAGTTAATTAAGACTTTATGTCACTTCAGAAAAAGAAGGTAACAAAACCAAATAAATAAAACATACATACATACATACATACATACATACATACATACATACATACATACATACATACGTACATACATACATACATACATACATACATACATAAAAAAAGAGCCAACAGAGAGCGATAGAGAGCTCTTGAAACAGCTGGCGAAATTACTTAGTTGACGCAGATATAGGATTACACACATCTAATCCAGAATGATCAGTCTCTCGGAAAGTACATTGCTTTTGGCGATTTTTCTTTCTTTCCCCATTCTTTTCACTTCCTTTTCTCCCAATATCATTATCGTTCTTCACCACAACTATTATGTTCAGCACTAAGCTTTGAATGGATAGAGAACTCATGGAGCTAACCTATTCTCCAGTCGTTATGATTTTTTTTTTTTTTTGCCTTTTTTTAAGAAGCAAAAATAACTTTTTTTTTTGTTTGTTTTGTTTTGTTTTGGTTTGGTTTGTGTTTTGGTTTATTTTGTTTTTTGCCGCACCAAGCTTGCAGATTAGAGCTTGAATCAATGTAAGACAAAGACGACAACAAAAGCAGACATTACAATGACACTGAAATAAATTTCATATGATTATAATAAAATTCCATTTCCTTTGCTATTTCAGCCATGATTCATTCATGTAGGCCTACGCCCAATAACAAACACAGCCCGCTTACATAATATACCAGAAACGTTAAATAGTACATTGTCTCCTGAGAGATCCTCCGAATGAGTGAAGAAAAGATGTTAAACAAGAGAAAAGTGAAGGTTCCAGAACGAAGCGGAGGTTCACTAGGATATATGGAAGTTATGAGGTTCAGAAATAAAGCTGTAATTAATGTAACAACAGTGAAGGCAAAATGAATCGACAACAACAATAACATAATTAAAGTAATAACATCGTAATAATAATTCAATCGATAATGCATCGATTTGCTGGAACTTAAAAAAAATAATAAAAAAAGGAATGAATTCTAAAAAAAAAAGAGGGGGGGGGGGATAAGTAGATACAAATGAAACCGTCAACTAAAAGTCTGAAAACAACAACTTAACCTACCTTTCTGTCGGGGCGTTCACGAAGTCAAATGTAGACCACCTTCTTAGGCGTAGGTTGCACTTGTAGAGGTTTTTTTATTTCTTTTTGTTTTAGTCTTAGTCCTGCGAAATGTTCAGCTACGGTGTCCTCAGTTGCTGCCAACAAACTAGAAGATGTATACAAGTTTGTCTTGATTTTTTCCCGAATGTTCAGATCTTAATAAATCTACTACTAGATCTACTTCTCCTACGATTGGCCTGAGTTCTCTCAACAAAATAAACTGAAAGCTGTGATGCTAGTTATGGTCAATGATTAATCCAAGAGATTTAATCGTCTTAGGAAAATGTTAACGAGGTTTTGTTTTGTACTACAAGAAAACGTTTTATTATTATGGTGTTTTAAAAAGAAATTGTGTTACAGATTTGACTTGTGTGCCTTAATACGGTGTTGTTATTATGAACATTGGTTGTACTTTCGCTTAGAGTCTTGTTCTTTGTGTTCTGGTCTCTAAACTAGTCAAATGGTAACTCGTCTCGCATGCGCGTAAAATTTATTTGAAGCTAACAGCTTGATCCCTCCTTCGATCTTGCAGAGGCGGGTGGTGCGCAGAATTTTACCACCTCCTCTTTCCTCGATTTTTTCCACACTTTTTTTTTCCGCGTACAGTTCTCGCGAGAGTGTCGGGGCTGCGAGATCGCGGCACGCGCCCACGTGGCGCGTGATATTAATAATACATGCAGGCTGGTGGGACACTGCAGCAGCCAATGGCTGTGATACGAGTGTGCTTGGTACGGGTAGGGGAATAGGGTGTGAGGGTCGAGTAGGGTTGGATGTAGACGGCAAAGGAAGAAGAGAAAAAAAAAAATGGACGACGTCATCATGAGGCGCACAATTATGCGGGCGTAATGCACCATCTTTGGTTCGACAAGTGAACCAATGTTCGCTCAAGCGATTCCAACAGACTGACGCAATTTTTGTTGTCCCTGTGGACTGGGGTTCGGGGGGTTGGGGGGGGGGGGTGGGGGGAGGAGGGCTAAAGAGATGGGGCACAGAGGGAGAAAGAGGTACACTTTCAAACTGTCTAAGTGCTCACTGACATGTATCATGTAGCTTGTGTTTGTTGTTGTGGATGGTGACGGTGGAGGGTATTTTGTTGCTGTTGCTGTTGTTGTTATTGTTGTTTTTCGTCTGTTTCACCGTATTTACTCACATTAGCGTCCCGTATCTCCCTTTTCCAAATTGTCAACCTATTCTGTTTCTTCTCATCATTGAAGTATCTCATTCTGTCTTATCTCATTCCTCCTCGCTTCCCTAGCATTCCCCACCTCACCTGTATCCGCCTCCATCCATCGATTCCAAATATCATAACCAAGTACTTTAACAACTTACCTTGTACTTATGCCTTACTACATTACCCCCCCCCCCCCCCACACACACACACACTTCGTTACCCAGCCTATATGTAACCATTTCAGATGCCTTCATTCAGTTATTTTCTTTTGTTGATCAATATGAAGCCCTGAGAGCCCAACCTTTTTGCACTCTCTGACTCCTTACCCGAAAGCTAGAAATCCAGTGGACCCTCAACTATCAGCAGCGTGATTTACATTTTATTTTCTGTGATGCAGAGGGAAAGAAACATAAACTTAATTTTATCCCACGCCACTTGTGGCAACTTAGACCTGGCGACCCACCGGTTAGGAGCCACTGCACTAAGAACGAAAAATACCCAAGCCATAGCTCATACTCTTTAAACCAAGATCGAAAAAACCAAAATAGAATTTAAGGAAAGACAACAATCAGTGGGAGATTAAGAGTCAAAACTGAAAGTGTATACTTTCAAACGGCATAGAATGTGAAACTGCTGTAACTGGAATATGATCCTGAGGGGAAAATCTTTATTACCAGGTTAAGTTTCTCTAAATGGGCTTAATACTTGAGGACAATTTTTAGGGTCTTCAATTTCTCTCCTTCTCTCTTCAATATTATACACTACTACAATACGCCACAAGCGTGGGCATAATCTGGAATACTAATGAATGGGGCCATTGCCTGACCAAATTTTCTTTTGAATTTACAGCGTATTATTCAATAGTGAAATGATAAACACTATAATATAATCACTTTATTCAGCCTCCGTATTTTGATAGATGATGTTATAATATAGACTAGAATAAATAAAGCCCACGGCCTCAGTGGAAGATTTTAAATATATATATATCTGTATAGCCCTCCGACTTAAAGTGTATGGCAAAGCTTGCGTAGCTCGATGTTGGTATTATGGTTGATTAAACTGAATGTTACTCTAACAAAACATGTTTTAAACGTACAATTCGGACCAAGCACTCTCGCGAGTTTATTATTCAATTACCACCACATTTGTAGAATAATGTCAAAGATAAAAACCTTTTTTTTTCTGGTTTTTGTACTCAGAGACACAGATCCATTATGCAACAATGTTGTATACCAAATTTCAGATGATCCGTTCAGCAGTGTTCGAGCCATAAGCCTATTGTGAGTATTCTTGCGATTTTATAATAATAATGTACAAGATTAGGACCCACGGCGTAGTTGGAGATTTTTTAAAATGGAGCCTCTCGACGTTGGTATTTTGGTTGATTAAACTGAATGTTACTCAAAGGAAACGTGTTTTGAATGTATCATACTCAAAGAGGTTAAATAACCTCTTTGTTCATACTTTTGAACGCACAATTCGGATCAAGCAGCCTCACGATTTTGTTATTCAATTATTTTTGGCATATTTAGAGCAACTTCAAAGATAACAAACTTTTATCGGGTTTGTGTACATAGAAACACAGATCCATATCGCTGGTGGAGTGATGAAACCTCGTAACCCCAAACACGAACATATTACAGGAGAGACAAAAAACTGATTTACTATTGACCAAGAAGGTCTGCACGAACCAAACTTGCTATAGATATATGAAAACACCTTTGAAACTTGATTACTACTAAGAAATCACTTTTATATAACTAATGTGGCCATGCTGTGGGATGCGAGGTTTCGCTACAATATTTTTATCGTGATGAAACCACGTAACCAGCAGGCGGGATGGTTACGAGGTTTCATCAGGACAGAGTTTGTGGGTTGCGAGTTTTCAGGCAGCTCATTTGGTTGTATTTAGGATTTGTCAATTGGTCAAAAACAAAAGAAATAAGTTACGATATTGTTTTCAAGAGCCATTGGTTTGAGTTTGAGTCCCGGCCACCTCGTCAACTAAATGTTGGAGTGATCGCAAGAGCAAGGATGACTATAAAACACAAAGTGGGAATGGGTTTGGTGACATTATGTACTTTCCTTTCAATTTGCAGAGTTTGGCTTTGTATCTTCATACAGATTAGCGATTAGTGCAGTTTGTATCAGTATTCTTTGCAGGACTACCATTTAACTTAGAAGCGCAGATGAACAGCTATGTACACGGCTTCTTAAAACTGCTCCAACCGGCAGCTTCCCACTGGCCCACCTGCAAAAGGTCGTAAATCACCTGTCAATCGATGTGCAACTCCCCTTCCTGGGCTGCGCCTTTGTAAATTGGCCTGACTCAGTTACAGCTCAAATTACCTGTCCTAACTTTCCCACTTAATATCTCTGGTATTTCTTTAACCTGCATTCTCCCTGTTAGTTGTACACAAAAGTTGAGTTTCTCCTGCACTGATTGAAGGAAATTGCAAGTTTCTGTGATTATTAGTTATACAATCATTCAGAGTGGCTAAACACTATGTTGTGTCACTGTATTATTAAAGAAAGGTCTCTATATACATAAAATAATCTTTGCACTCTGTATCTCTATGTCAATCTAAACTTCGTGAGTATTATGCTCCTCCGGGGTGTCATACCTTTGCTAGCCTGATGATGAAAATACATTTTAAAGAGAAGCAGACATTATAGTGATAACAATGATCAGTCTCAGTGTTAGAGAGATTGCCCTAGTTTTCTCAAATTGCGTGATCCTTTTTATTTCAATCTCCACTGTAGACAGTCATTTTGTCTTCCCGTTTCCTATTTGATGAATTGTAAAGGTTCTGTAAGCTAGATTTTGATATTTTTGCAGTAAAGTCAGGGCAGAATTCAATGCAGGCAAGTGAGAGAGAGAAAGAGGGAGAACAAAGAAAAAGAGAGAATTTTGTGCTCCGCATTTTTGTCGCATTCAAGTAAATCACTTGTAAAAGTGTCGACACTGATTAAAAAGACAAAGCCATAAATAGATCAATGGAACAAGTTGTGTAATCTGCATCTAAATCTAGCCTAGATCTCGACCAGCAGTAAAGTGGAGGTAAGAAAATAATGAATGAAAAATAAATCTCTGTTAATTACAGCAAACTTACTGAGGATCAATTTTTCGTCCCGGGCATGATCGTTATGAGAATTCGTTGGTGGTCCAGATTTCTGAATTCCACTTTGGAGAAATTGATATCTAACATTTGTTCTTTATGCTTTTCCTCTGAATATCTTCTCTTAGTTTGATCTTTATCCATTGGTCCAAGGATAAACACGTAAATCCATCCAACCATCCACCCACCCACCCACACCCACACAGGCACAAACACACAGGGGACTTTGTATCCCAGAGATTATGGTGCTGGTCTTTCATTAAAAAAAATAAAAAATACTGGGTTCTGATACTGTGCTTACATGGCATTTTCTACCCTCATCCATGGAGAATTTCCCCACAGCCCGCTGTCTTAGCGAACAGTAGGTAAGATCAAGCACCTAGTCTTCTCGAATGGGAGTGAAAAACTCAAGTGTGCTTGCAAAGGTTAGGCCTAATAGGCCGCCGTTCAGGACCGAAAAAAAAAAAGAACAAATTCTCACTAAAATTTATTTGTCGCATACCCTTCTAATATGTTTATATAGAGATATTTACACTTCTATGACTTAGAGATGCAACGGCGTAAAACTCCTACAAACAGCAAACCAACAACAAAAACTATGACACACACACACACAAATACATGCACACATTTATACACACATGTATATTAAAATGCACTGAATTCAATATTAATCCTTTGTTGGCGACAATTTAAAAGCTGAAAAAGCTGTAATCGTTAATGTAAAAAAATAAATAAATAAATAAAAAGTCTAGTCTTGATCTCCTTGTAATAAAACTGTCCTAGAGACATGAAATCTTTATAAGTCAACGTTCTTAAACTGATTTCCAAGATACCAGTTATGGTGGTTTGGTAGTTAATTTTCTTATACTTTATAACCCTGAGTAGTTAGGATGATCTCGGCTTTAAGGCCAAGGTCGGCAGTGAAAGCCAAAATCCACATTTTTGAGTTGAGCAATCTTTTAATGCTGTAAATGTGTTG
>JBCAUA010389992.1:0-18241 GCA_038406235.1 Peronia verruculata | reverse complement strand
TTGTTGTTGTTGTTGTTGTTGTTGTTGTTGTTGTTGTTGTTGTTGTTGTTGTTGTTGTTGTTGTTGTTGTTTAAAGCACTTCTGACCTTAGTTGTTAGCCAATAACATAGCTGGTGTGCACAGCAAACAAACTTAACAAACTTTAGTTCAGACATGAAAGAAACATTTTTTACCACGTTTAACCGCATCTGTTTACCATGGAAGGAGGAGTCAAGTTTTTCAAATCGTGAGTATAGTATAAACAGCCCCAGAGGGCTCCCAGAGCTGCTTGGAGAGAATTGAAACTCTCATGACGGAGACTGATTAAAACACTAAGCCATTTCTAGATGTAAAATACAGATGTTTTTCAGCCTAAAGGCTCTGTATGATATTATTTTAAATGTTAAAATTTGCATCACAAAAGAATTTATGTCCTTTCTTAGACCTTACGTCACTATAGTAGGCCCACGACACACAGAAACCACTCAATGGTTACGCAGCCTATGGACATGGATTATTTCTGTGATTTAAATTATGTCATGGACAATGTGAAATGTTTTGTGCAATCCATTAGACCTACCTGCACAGATCGTAAGATTGAGACCTCGGTTTCTCTTGGTTTCCTTGCCTGTCTATCTGTCTGCCTGCCCGCCTGACTATCAGCCAGTTAGCATGTATGCGAGTCCTCTCGCCTCTAAAATGACTCCTTCGTACACATATTAATATCATTGGAAACATTATGATCTTGAAGTAATAAAAGCTTCTGTATAGGCCCTAATACCTTCACTTTTACAAATAGTCGAATATCCCTGTTGGTGTTATTATCATTGACACCTTCTCCATTTAAACACATTGAAATATAGTCGAGAAGAATCAGAAAGTACTTATGGTTAAAACAGTAATAGCAGGATTAGAATTGTCAGTTTTAGTGTACCTTTTATTGTTGATTATTTTCACTGTCATTTGAGTGTAACAGCGAATAAGAGCTCCTTTCTTTCGGGGAAAAAAAATGGATTTTGCCCAAAAGATACGATTTTGCGCTTTTGTTATATTTTGAAACCCCTATCTTTGCTGCCTATAAAAATGATATCAAAAAGTCGATAAATCAATTCTAATGTATTTGACCCATGATCGTTCAACGTTAGGCCTAGATCTAGCCTACTGTCAACCAGGATTTGGCGGCTACATGCAGTCGTAGATCATCACTATTTGATTATAAATAGCCAAAGAGTGCATAAAACACTTAATTGTGACCTCATCTTGCAATATCAGAAACCCCAGGAGTGGACATTGAATGATCACTATGAGAAGAGAAAAACTGCTGATCATGTAGATTTTCAATTGAATTTCCGCGTCCTGTAAACTATAAATAAATCGCACAATTTTGCTTTCTTTCTGCTACTAAGAGCTCATCTGTGGACTATAGTATATATCATAGTAAAGGTCAAATCACTCTTGTTTTGCACTAGCAAAGATATGGAGGACACACAGAGGCCTTCAAAAAGCCGATAATGCCTCTATGGGAGTCCTTCTAATGATGGGGGTAGGGAGCAAAATTAGAGAAAAGATGCGCCCAGAAAAAAAAAAAAAAAACGGCAACAAGACACACAGAAGTCATGGAGTGAGGACTCTTAAGTAAAAAAAAGGGCTGTTCTGACCCTGAAAGATGACCCTTCATGTCAATTTTTCTCTGAAAAATAAATTTAAAGGCGTTTTTCTCAAAACGTGCTTTTTTTTTTTCAGTAATTTGTTATCCATTATTTTGTTTGGAGACCGATTCTAACCAAATTTGATATGCACCATTTTCCCCACAAAACCAAAAATGCATGTATGTGCCTTAAATTCGGTCGGTAAGTTTTAGAGAAAAATCGGTTTTTAGTATGAAAACAATGGCGAAATTTGAATTGTCGCCACATAACATTTTCAAAAATTCATAGAAAATGTTCTTTTGCATGGGAAGGACTAAAAATATGTAACTTTTTAGATATTTTGTCAAGTAATACGTTCATCAAGTTTTATCAAATTTTGTTAAAATTCGGTGGACTAAATAGATTTTAAAGTCAGTCAATTTAGAGACGCCAAAATCCAAGATGGCGACGTTGCCATGGCAACCATAATAAATAATCGATTTTTTTTCTACTGTTTTCCTTTAATTTGAACATGCCCAATTCAATGGAAAATATTAAATTAACCTATCTTTAATAATAATAATAATACAAAAATCACCCCCCAGGACGCCCCCACCTCCCTTAAGTTTGCCACAAGGTCAGAAACAATTTAGAGTGGCGAGGTTGTTTCTTGATCGTGTTTTAACCAAAAGATTAAACCAACTTTTTCGGAAATTAGCTGGCAAGAGTTTGAGCATCTAACTAAGGGATTTTGATATTTAAGTGGAAACCATACACTTGTCAAGTCTGCATCCGTTAGTGCTTTCTTATGAGTCTTCGTCTTTCTAGATTTGGTCAGTAGGCCTAGGCCTATGCCTTCGTATCTGTATAATCTACAACTCCTTTATATTAAGTAGTTTCTGCTTATGTTCTAATGCACACGGAAGAGAGAGAGAGAGAGAGAGAGAGAGAGAGAGTGTTGTTGTTGTTTGTTTGTTTGTGTGTTTATTTGTTTGTTTGTCTGCGTGTTTGTTTTGCTTGTTTGTTTGCACTTCAAGAAAAAAAAAAAAAACATCTGCTCATAGCGGTAAATAGTATAGAGGATCAGATCAATCATATTTGGTCTATGGCTGTCTTTCACTTTAGTTTACTCTTGGGGGTCGAGATAACCTCCTATAGGAGATTGAAGAACGTATGACAGAACGTAATGTATTATATTACGTAATAGACTCCGGGTTTCTTTTGGGGACGGGATATCCTTCGGAGATGAAGGAAGCCACTATGGACAATGGGTCTGAATCTAAGCTTAGAATGTCTGTACTGCTAACATACCCCTTACCATCACCATCGAAACTTAATTTTTAGAAGTACCGATACCGACAGCAAGGAGCTAGGCCTACATTTGAACGATGGCATGGGAAATAACAACCCACAGTTGTAATCAATGTATGCGAGTTTTCATAGAGAGCACGCCATGGGAATGTGTAAGTATGATCCAAACAACTGAAATAGGCATTAAAGAAAGCTGTAAATAAACTTCTATAAACTTCTTGAGGCTTGGACAGATTGTGTCGGTGACTTCACGCTGATGGAGCAGTGGGTGTGGGTCTCGATTTAAATGGGGCATAACCCCTACTAAGCCAGATATTATTAGAAAAAGGCTAAGTTATTTCTCTTGTTTTTAGAGCACAGATCTTTTAAAATATCTCTGATTGTGATAAGAAAGACAACCCGTGGGATAAACACAGAGGGTGTGAAAGAAATTTTGAAATAAAAATTTTGTGTCAAAATATAATGGCACAGATCTAGACTAGATCTAAGCTTACGTCGCAGGCAGGGACCAAGGAGCTTTATGATAGGGACCAGTGTCTAGGAATTGGAACGGTCACCGAGCATGCGCAAATTATATCGCCATTCTAATTTCCGCTATTCCAGCCGAAGTGAACTAGGCCTAGGTTGAGATGGGTTAAAAAGTTCACAGGCAGTTGAAGATGGGATGAACCAATAGATTGTATGGAGCGTAGGATTATTTAACTGCAAGTGGTGTAGATTACGTAGATCAATGTGTACTGCTTCTTTGACCTGTTACGTCATACATGATTCACACTCAAGAGTTGCAATGATTTAATTCCTCGGATACTTCTCGTATTGTTCTGTATCCATGCACTGCACTGTATGCCCAGCAGACAGTGTATTGGCGACGTCTGTAGATGGTCGTAACCAGAATTCTGAATTTTGTGGGCAGCTGTTTTGTCTTCGAAGAATCCCAATCCTTCTGGATCTAGATCTAGATCTAGCTCTAGATTTGATTGTTTGTGTTTAGTAAACGTTGGCTTTCTGTCAATCTAGACATCTAGATCTAATCTAGATCTAGATAGATCTAGATCTAGAATCTAGACCTAGACCTAGAGGTCTAGAATCTAGATCTCTAGATCTAGATCTAGATCTACTCTAGTTAGTCTAGATCTAGGCTGGTTTACTATGCTGGAGCTAGATCTAGATCTAGATCTATTAGAATCATTAGAAAGCACAAACTGATGCAGACTTGACAAGTGTATGGTTTCCACATAAATAGCAAGTTCACCAGTTAGATCTAGATCTAGATCTAATAAATGAGCATGATCTATAGTAGAGAAACAGAGGATTGCTTTTGATTTGAAAGACTGTAAGAAAAGAAAGGCAAAATGTGTTATATAACTTAAAATGCTAAGAAGTCTGTGGTCTGATTCGCAAAATTGATCAATGTTTCTTTGCAGGCCCAACGGCAACATTGTCTGTTGAAAGATGGGTTTTTAAACAAAAACAAAAAAAAAAAGGCTTCCGCTTCTGTAAGATTAATTGCACTGAAAATCATTAAATTCAATGATAACAGTATTACATTTATCATTCTAGTAGATCTAGATCTAGTACTGAGACTTAGGAGGATTGAACATTTTCTTGAGTGATATGGAAGTCTTCCCAAATTTGTATTTGTGTCAGAACAGTCAGTTAGCAGCTTGCAACTTTCAGAAGTTCAGCTGTAGAAAATGACATTTTTTCCTGTGTGACTTGGTTATGTATCAACCAACTTGAGTTGCGATCTTTCTAGACTGTCAAAAAACATTTCTGCTTCTTAAGTGAACAAATAACTGTTTTGTTCTATCAGCCTGCCCTTATCCTCATCAGGGTTTAATGTTTTATTTTGTTCATTTTACTTTAAAGTTTAGGAGATATGGTGAAGTGAAAAGTCAAATGTCTGCCCTTGTTTTTTTTTTTTTCTGATAACATGAAAATCATAGTGATGACGGGTAAAAAAAAACGAAGTCCATTTTCAGTGTTACTCCTGGATGTGTTCTCACAAGGCAATAGTTTTATAATGAGATTTAATTGTGTGTGGCATGAAAATTTAGGAAGTGTCAAGCACAGCTAAGTGATTCAATTTCTGTTGATGCACTGTGTCAGATTGCAGCAGTCAGAGGAACTCTCAACTTGTCACTTAGTCACAGTGTAGACAAAAGCAAAGTGTCACTCAGTCGCATCGCTTCGTAATTCCAAATATTGGTCTGTGGTGAGGATCATTTTTGTTTTATGACTTTTCAAAGTTTAATCAACAAAATTTGTCAAAGAAGCACTACATGTATTCATTTATTTTTTTATTTTTTTTTACAGCTCAGACAAGGACAATCAGTGACTGAAAAAATGGACTCACTGAAATGTGTATGCAGATTATGTATTTTATGAGATAAGGCATAGAACCTTGTGAAAGATTTCAACAATGTCCATTCCAAGACTCTCAGGAACCTTTTGTGGGCTACATTTGCGCCTTTGGGCATTGCTTGTAGTGGGAATGATAATTGTCCTGACACTTTACAGAGGTTTTGACAATTTGAATAGTCAAATTGTTCAGCTGAGCAGTGCAAGATTAAAGCTTGGTAAGTATTTTTTTGAGCACTCCAGTAGGATAGTCACGAAACAGAAAATAAGTTGTACCCATAATTAATATTTATAAACATAGCAATCCCCTTGATCAGTTCTTAAAATGGTTAGCAGTCAAGGTTATATAAATAGATCTACAAAGTCACAACTTTCACATAGTAGACACACATAGTTTTAGAACATACACTAACTAAAATGCGATTCACAAACATGCTCATAACTGCACACACAGACATGTTGTTTATATGTATACCATGATAATCTGTTGCTTGTGTGCTGCTGATCATCATTTGTGCTAAAAAAGGAAACGCAATTTGAGAAAGAGCACATTTAAATTTTTGTTTGCAAAACAAATTGCTGTTAAGAGCTTTTGATCAGACTTTCAACCCCAAAACATGTTTGTTTCACCTCCTAGACCTCTTTCCGTTATTTTTATGCCTTTATTTGCCTTCTCATGTGCCCCTACTCCCATTTTTCCTCCAGTTTTGCTTCCCTACCCCCATCAGCAGGGGGGCTTCCATGAAACCATTTTAGAGTCCAGATAAGGCTATATTAATATTTGGCCTTCAAAACGAAGAGCGTTTTTACCCTTCCTGTGACAGATAATCCGCTATTACACCCTGAAAAAGCAGAAACATGGCATATTTCACCATCATAAGGGCGTGGGAAGTCTATTTCAGAGGCCCAGGTGAACATTTTCACTGATATTCAGCATGGTTAGCGTCTCAGATGGTCAGTCAGTGTCCATCCCTGGTACTGGGGCTCCCGATATTGATGAAGGAGATCATAATCAAGTCTCCTCTACACAATTTGCCTGTACCTGGTGAAATAGTGATGATCTGTCACTGAATAAAGAGCCCCAAGTGAGCAAGAGCCTGGATGGTAGAGGGGCAGATCAGCCTTTGCTTGACCACCCTCCTGACACCTTAGAGTGGACATATCAACTTTTTAATACCATTTTTATATTCAGCAGAGACCGCACTTTTAAACGAAACCAGAAACCCAAAATCAATATTTTGAGCAAAGACCCAATTCAGGATAACCCCCCACGCCACCCATCTTAAAAAAAACAAACTTGTAGAATTGATTTTTTTTTTTTTTAAGTTCTAAATCACCACGATTACAAAATTTGTTTTATTATAAAAACTATAACCTCTGATACAGTCCAGGAATATAGTACAAGTATTAAAATGTTTACAGAACATGATAAAATTGATCATATTTTTCTGCATGTAAAAGGCGTTACAACCTTTAACCTTAGTTCCTGTATCCTGACTTGAGAACAAATCAGTGAGTCCAATACACAGTCTGATTCTTGGTAAATGTTGATGTCTGAACTAAATATTTTGTATTAATTCTGACCGACATCCTGTTAGTATCATTCACAAAACACCAATATATTAGATCAAGTTACATGTATTGTAAAAGCCCTGCGAATTAGCACTCGAGCAAGATGGTAGGTTGAACAGATTGGGCAGGCCATTTTTTTCATATTATTGATTTTCTTACTCAATTAGAAATGATCACTGTATTTCAGTAGATCTACTAGTGGTAGCAAATATCAGGGAAGACAGATATTTTTACTGTAGATAGATTCATTTTTATTTAATTTTTGCTCTTTCTCTTTACTAAGCAGGGTGTTTTTAATAGTGGCCATAGTAGTACCGCACCATTTTTTTTTCCCTAAGTATGTAATGACTACCTTTGCACTGATGTGATACCAGTTCCTAATTAATCTAATAAGAGCGATCGGGGGGCGTGGCATTTATCTTATAGTCCAATAAACCCGGAATCGGCAGCCATTTAAAATTCAAAAAAATTACACTCGTGGGCAACTGATACCCAACTGTTTTATAGGCTACTCTTTATTTTGATTGAATTTACAGAGTTGTTTTCATTTATTTTTTAATGCCCAACTATCATCCATTTTGTCCGCCATGTGTGTGTGTGTGTAAATAATACTCAATTGACTGTAATTTGTGTTCACTCGCGATTCGCAAGCAGGCCACCGAGATGTTTACATCACTCTCGCCACTCAGCATTGATTTACACTATGTTTTCAAGTGTTTGTGCCATCACTGTGTTAAAAATTTGTGTGTGCCATCACTATATTAAGTATTTGTGTGTATGACTGTGTTATTTTAGTGTAGCTGTAGAAATTCTTTGTAGCTTTAAAATTGTAGTGTAGATAATATGATTCAGATTCTCATAGCAGGTAGAATCTAGATTGTAGATATAGGTAGTGCAAAGATCAGAGGTAGATAAGTCTTACATTTTACTGTTTTTCACAGACAATGGTCAATGTCAGTTTATCATTTTTATCTATATCCCCTGTTCGTAGAATGGGAGGCCTTGCTAGTATTATCTAATTATGGCTGTGATGGTAATGGTGATAAACAGGATTTTGTCTTGAGTCAGGGAAAGCAAGTTAACATGACTTTATTGCCCTGAAGAAGAGTCAAGTTGACTTAAAAATTTGGCAGAGTATCAGTATCAAGTTCTTTATAATAATGTTATTTGCTTTTTTTAAATAGTTTAAGGCCAAGGTTGGCAGTGAAAGCCAAAATCCATATTTTTGAGTTGAACACTCTTTTAATGCTATAAATGTGTTGAAAATGTGTTCCTCATTTACTCTAGAGTAGTTTTTCGTGAAAAATCTCCATGGTTGCCATGGAAACCCATGAAAACAGCCGTCATTTTGGATTTTCCCCCTACTTTTTAGCCAAATTTCTCATAAACTATCCGTCACAAAACCACCAAATTTTGCAGAAACAATCTTTCATTCAGTACAAAGATTTTAGCGGATCGCTTTTTGGATATTCTGTAAAATGTATTTATTGCCATTTTTTAAAAATTCCACTATGTAAAATATGCAAATTTTCACATCTTTGAGGAGAAAAAATTGTAAAAAAAAATCTTTCTCAAATTTTGAAAAAAGCATCAGACAAAATCTTTATCTGACATTGCTCCACACTTCCTCCAAGTTTCAAATAAATCCCATGGGCCGATTTTACAAAATTTGGGTTTTATTGCCATAAAAACACATTTTGAGTAAATCGCAATTTTTTAAAAGTATAGTGAGTGGCAGTCTCTTTACTCACGAGGATGTCTGTCTGAGCTGATTATTCTCTTCAGAATCCAACAGAACATCGCTAGGACCCCCCTCTAGTTCTTCCAGTTCTCTCTGCCTTCTGGCTCTTGCTTTTTTTTTTTTGATAGCCTGCCTCATATTCTTCTTTTCTAATAATAACATCATGAAGACACAAAGCAGCAAAACATTCAACACGGTATAGGTTACAAGCGGAAACGGCCTTGGACTGCGTTAGCTGCACACATCGAGCCAGTAGCAACAGCCAGTCTTCGCTCACCGGCCAATGCACGGCCCATGAGCACAGAGGCCGTGCTTGATCAGTCCATATATGGAAATATAGTACTACGAAGGGAGAATGGAATGTGTAAGTTTCTCATGACCCTATGGAAATGAATGGGTGTTTGGGCATGGAAATTTACTTTGGAAGAAGGAAAGTTTACCATTGGTTAGGAGGAAAGAGGTCAGATTTTGTATCGATACTAAATTTGAAGTGTTCTAGCCGATGCAAAGTTGCTTGCCTGGGCTATGAAATGGGGGCTTTTTGATAAGAAATAAACAATTCTGCACCTACCCCACTGTGCAGTAACGGCAAGTTTAGGTCCTCAAAATCAACTTTTGACCCAAAAATGCATTCTATACTATCAATAAGAGGTCAAAGAATACAAATATCGCTAGAATGCAAAATCGACAATTTTGACCCTCAACATAAATTTTCACTGCCGACCTTGGCCTTAATGAGTTGCCGCTTAGACAGTCTTCTTTTATGTTATCAAATGATATACAGAATTGAAATTAAGTACCCATTCTTTACAAACATGTCTTCATTTTCTCACTACTTGTCACAAACCTATTTGAGGACAGTACTAACAAGTGTGATTTTGTTTTTTTTTTTTTTCATCCAGGGCAAGTGGAAGCTTGGAGGAGAGGAGCTCAGGATTACTTTGACAGCCATGAGTCCAACTATTTCACAGATTTGGCATCAGTGTACACTGCACTCAATCTCACTGTCACCTATGGCAAAGCTGTGGCCTTTGCCAGTTTGGTATGTTGTACACTTTCACCAGCCTGGCAGTGACTAGCTTGTTTGAAGCAGATCTCAAGTAATCCAAGAATAAGCCTATTTAAATTATATTATTATTTCCATTCTCCTGTTCAGTTCTTTGTGCACATATTTTCATTTGTTACCTAACCTTAAGCAAGATTTATTTTTAAGGCATTTCTTTAATACTTTTCCAGGCTCCAAAAAAGGACCATGAAGTGGTGGTCATGGCCCAGCATCCTGACAAAGACTTTTATACTTTGTTGTATTTTGTTTTAAGAGGTAGGTAGAGCATTTTTACCTGCTGTTCCTCTATTTGCTGAATGATGATGAATGAATGCTTACCCATGATATAAATTTATGTCTATTTTATGGATATTTGTGAGTTATAGATGTTTCATCCTCAGTAGTAGAATATATTGATTTAAGGAAATTGACATGTAGTTAGTTGAACCTTACTGATCTCATGTATTTTGTCTTTGGTGACTTTATTTTATTTCTGTGAGTAGAAAGAAGTCTCTCGCCCTAAAGTAGAAGTTGTTTATGATAAGCCCTGTCATGATGGCTCATAGCTTGTTGGGTCATTCAGTATAGTGGTCAGTGTCCAGATTTTCTCAGGCAATAAATTTGTAGAATTAAACTTTTGTGGAGAAAAAAAAAAGCTTGTAAACAAGCTTGCAATAATCATGTATGGGGTGGCAGGCAGGACTTGTCTTGTTTAATGGTATAATAATTTTCCAATTATGTTTATGCATTGAGACAACAGCAAATCAAGTGGGAGTGATAGGGTGATAAAATGTTTATGTAACAGGTACATGAGTCAAAAATGATGTCTTATTCCTTTGGTACAATGTGATTTTTTCAGTCATTCCCCTTTTTTGCTTTATCCGCAGCCTTCATTGACGATTTACATGTGAAGTGCTTTTCAATGGGAATAGGACTCCCTGCCTTAGTAAGAAATACTTTCTCTTAGATTTTATTTCTGAGCAGATATTTAGTACATGAAGCAATTTGAATGAATTTGCAGAAAGAACAACTGGATGTCAGTAAGAATTTTGTCGATCAGCATGGAGAAGAGACCACACTTGTTCCATCAGCAGTTCAGATCAAAGTGCAAACAAATGAAAACACACACACAAAAAAACAATGGTAACAAAACAAAAAAAAACTTGTACAAAACCGTAATACAATGAAGCCTTTTGAATTCTGTGCACTTATCAAAGTTATAATTCTTATTGCATGGTGATGCATTGGTGTCGTTTTCATATCTACATCAAAGAAGTCATTTAGACTTTCAGTGGAGAATGTAATTAATCAGTAATGTCTTAATGACATCAGATTGTATGGAGTCTATTGTTACTCGGTGTGAATTCTTTAAAGCATGTTCTTTTGACCTGATGGACCTTACCACTTAGCAGGCAGGTTTCTCTATTCCAAGTCCCCTACTGCCCTGTTCTTTGGCAACAGCCTTGCACCTCTATGACAAACCATTTATACTGAGGTGAATGTAAATGACAGCACACATGAACTGTTTTACATGTGTAAAAGATGTTTACTCAATTTCTTAAAATTTCATTGTCCTTTCATTTCATTTCTGTGTCTTGCTAACATTGACAAAACCCTGAAATACTTGTATTTTGCTCTGCAAAGAAAGGAAATAGGAAACGGCAGGGTGAGGAACTTGAGTTCAGACAGTTGAGTTAAAATTTTCCTCATATAATTCATTGCTTTTTAATTTTGACAGAATGTTTTGGAAGGAAAACTTCCTGCTTATGCAAGGGTAATAACCAGGGGCTATGTCACAGATATTCGCACAGATATGAGCTCATTAGAGCTATTTATGGTGAGTGATCAGTACCTTGTGAACTGAAAACCATTAGAAGACCTATCAAAATCTGCTGTTTTACTTTGATATACATGTACATTAATTGTGATTTCTTTAATGAGAAAGTGACATGGAAAAGGAAACTGCATTATTTCAATGACTGTTTAGTGTCTTCAGAACACATAAAAGGGTCAGGTTAACTAATGTTAAGAAAGTGTGCTTTAGAATCCATAATTTATTCTATTGTCTGGTCATTTACTTTTTATGGCTGTGTTTAATTGGGGTCCCACTGTTGAAATGTTTCTCTTAATGAGGGAGTGCTTTGATTAACGTTGAAAAACGGTCAAAAGTGTGTCAGAAATTCCTCCTCATAATAATCTGTTACACCTTCCAATATACATTGCCTTGTATCCTTCCCCTCACTAAGTTGTAACCATTCCAGTCTACCATACGAAATGAAATATCAAAAGTTCTGTCAAGTTGAGAATTAATGATTTTCTTTTGGTTCATGATTTAATGGAAGTGAAAATACGAAGTGGAAGATGACAAATAAATGAAAATGATATGCTGTCCAAAAATGTCACTGTTGATTATGTATTTTTTTTTTTTTTTGCCCTCAGGCAGCAAATGTAAACATTGACCCTTATAAAACCATTGAGTTGGTGCAAAACTCATTGAAAACAAGAGCTCACCATGTCAGCACTGCATAGTCACATCTCAGCTGTATTCGAGGCATTATGACACGTTCAAGTGTCTTCTGTTTAGCATGCAGATGAACTTTTTTAGTTTTTCCTGGAAGTACAATACAGTATTTCATTATCTTTGTGACAATGGGATTGTGAAATATGTTAGAACAAGAAATCAGCTTAACACTGCAAGAGAATCAAGGTGCTCTTATTTATTTTTATAAGACTTAGAAGCTTTGCAGTGCCATGCAAGTTCATCTCATCCACCAGAAATGATTTCAAGTTATCCTAGACTTAGTTTGGAGAATTTCAGAGGAAAGTTCCCATGAGAATCGTGTCATCAACCCATGACCTCAGCCTTGTCTCGGCCACAAGTTTGCCACACTTCTTGGCTTGACCCTGTTAAGGTGGATGGGAAATTTGTGACTAAACTTTTCACTGCGATCAACAGACTAAATAAATTGAAAGCTCTATGAACCCAGATGCTCTCCAAGGAATAACAGTAGTGAGCAGTATTAATGTTTTAATTATGGAGGCAAACACCCAACCTACTTCTGGCTGGAAATGCTGGCATTTTTATCTGAAATCTGGTGTTCTGTTTTTGAGCGAAGTGATCAGATGTAGTCAATGAAGGCAATCATAAAGACAGTGGCTTGAGAGGTGCAAGGTAATCTATTAAGTGAATTGAATCCGATCGAGTTCAACTAAATCATCATCAGAAGTGATATTAACCTTGTGGACTTCATCTGAGTCTCTCACAGATACAGAGATTGATGACAGCTGTCTTTAATTGTAGTCACCAGAGGTCAGAGAGGAATTACCAAAGGAAACATGTTGAGTACATCTAAATCATCAGCAGAAGTGATGTTAACTGCGGAGTATTCCAGAATGAAATTGATGACTGCTGTCCTAGGTTTGTAGTCACCAGAGGTGAGAGAGGAAGTATAAAAGAAATCTTGAGGAGCACATCTAAATCTGGATTGGAAATAATGACCACTGTGTCAGGCTTATAATGAGAGGGTATACCTGTTTCCTGCCAAAACCAGCTCACTTGAAAAGGTTCTTTTATTGGGCCAGAGGATGGACTGTGATTCTCAAGTGATGTTTAACTTCTGTAACTTTGTAAAGCTGACATAAATGATGACATTGATGTTGTACTGGTATATATTTTTAACTAAATGTTCACTTTTCTGAGTGTACATTACGTCTGTGATAGTAACATTTTCTTGTTATGCTTTGGGTTATATAACATGTCTGTTGGTATGGATGAATAGAAGGCCAAGTTAAGAGCTAGTCTGCTTTGACACATGATCGAATTCCTTGCTAGTCTTTCCAAAAAGGAAATGAATTATTAGTGCCACACGAATTTTGATAACTTAGAGAAGAAAAGTAAAATGAATATAAGTCAGCCATGACAGAGCTGTGATAATCAGCGTCATAAAATTGATTTTGCATTATTTAAAGCACAGTTTTGAAAATAAATATATAATTAATGCCAGAGCTTGAGGTACTGAGAACAGGATAGGAATATTGTACATTTAAATCAGATGACATATTTGTTGCTGTTGAATGCTTGGTATATGAACAAGAAACATTTTGGTACTTTTGAAAGTACATGTTCATAACCCAAAACCCAAGTGAACCTGCCAGCATGTAGCACTTAGTATCTCGGGACACTTGCATTAGTCACTTTTATTAGATGTTGATACTTGAATTGAAAACCTTTAAGGTGATTGGGAAGAAAAAAATCTGTTTTGTTTTGTGGGTTTTTTTTTTTTTTTATGTGGAGAGCAATGTTCAATATTGTACAGGCAGCTCAAAAACTGCTGACTTCCTCAGTTTAGCTGATCTTCTGTTTCTGTTGTTAAGTAAAGTAAAATGATCTTTGCATATCCAAGGATTCATCAACTGTTTTAAAATCATCAGCTGCATCTACAAAATGAACACCACTTTTAAACTTGAATGCTTCAATGATGTGCCACAGATATGTATGTATGTATTGAGGTCATCTGTTTGTACAGTCATAAACCAGGCTAGGACTCTTTATGCATTTTTTTTTCATTTTAGTTGTGTAGTAAAGTGAGCATTTTTTTCTCTCCCCCTTTTTTTTTTCTTTGTTTGCTAAATGATGTTCTGATTGAATAATAGAAGACCCAACATTTTGGCAGTGTTGAAAACATATTTTTTTTAAAAGGAAGAATTAAGTTGTCATTAAAGGAAAATGTATATCATTAAGGGCAGATGTCGAGCCTTAAAAATATGTAGATAGATATTCTGCGCTGTAGGAATAGACACTAGTGAGGTGAACATTAAGGTAATTTTGCCTGGTTGGTGGTCAAAAGCCAATTACTCAAAGTTCGAGCATTCTTGTCAATCTTAAGTAAGAAGAGAATATGCTTGATTTGTACCATATCACCGGTAGTACTATGGAATCGATGAAGGGGAAACACAAATTCTAAAACAAAAAAAAAAAAAAAAGATCATCCTAAATTTTGGACCATTGGTGATGGTTGTCAAATAAAACAACTCAGATGTGGATGGGAAGAAAAAAATGGATGAGTTATATGGTAGAGAAGAGCAAGGAGTATGAAAAACAATATGCAGATCAATCTCAGACATATTTTCACCTAAAGTCCATTTTTTTCTTCCTGTTTGGCAGATGGGCATCAGTTAGCCTTGATAAATAAGGCAGTAATTAGACAGTAAATAAATGTCATCCTAGATCTAAATAAAAGGCCTTTCACTTCATGTTTTTACCTGTATAGAAATAAAAAGATCTTCAAATACTGCTGCCCATAGACAGTTTGTTTTCTTAATTCATTTATGTACAAATTTACATGGTATTGATACAGCATATTATGGTGATAGAATTAGATGTCACAAAGAAGGGGTCAGTTTTCACTAAAAAATCAGATTTACAGAATATATTGAAAAGAGCACATTATATCTGCATCTTATGATTGAAAAGTTGGTGTTTTTTAAAAATTTTTTCGGTGAACAATGTGAAGATTAACGGAAAGGCTCAGTTTGAGCTGTTTTATACTTCATAAAACGATGAAAAATAATGTTTGTTATCTGTGTTATGGATCAGATGACTGCTGTTCAACCCCATCTCACCTAGATGTTCCCTCAAAATGTTTAGTATACAGGCAGTATAAGCAGAACCTTCAGGTGTTGGGAAATAGTGTTGCTTTCTTTGTACACTGCTGTTATTTTTTTAGGGTCTTGCATAATATGTTATAGTTACATAATTATTTTCACCAATATTTAATATTTTCTGTGGTGCATATGAATTTTTCATATTAGCAGTTGATGCCTTTTTTCAGAGGTATGAAGTGTTCCTATCAATATGACGACAGATGTTTCAAGGAACTTGAATTATACTGTCTACTTTTATAAAATCCATTTGGTACTTGTTAAAACTACAGTTCTGTGCCATTTATGCAATTTGGTAATTTATGCTTTGTCTGTGTTGATCCAAAAGCATGACCATTTCAGTTATGTCATTGTCATATCATTTTTCAATTTGCTTACGTAAAAGTGATTATTTAAATAGCTATTCATATACATTCTGCTTTTTATGTAAGTTTGACTTTCAGTTGACTAAGGAAAAAATGTAGACAGGTGGCACAGTGGCTCTGTCGTATGGCATCTGCCCATGGAAAAAACAGGCCGGGATCGACTTGTGGGTCCTGCATCAGGGGATGAAGGACAGAAAGATCAAAAACCCGCATTTTTTCAGTGATTCAACAGCCCCCCTGGCTTCTTGTGGGTAGAGAAGCCGGATGTCTAACCTTCTCAGAGAGGGGTGAATATATTTTGGAGGTCCCGTTTGTACGTTACGCATGTTAAAGACCCCTTGGCAATTCAAAATCGATGGAAGAGTAGGCTGAGTGCTGCTGTCCGGGCAAAATTCCCAAATTCCAAATTTCTACCCACAAAATTTCTCATCAAAAATTGGCAACTTCTAAAAGCCAAGATAATCCTACTTTCTTAGTGTTGAAAGGCTTAAGAAAAAAAAAAGAAAATGTGGGCAGTGTTCTGTATTGTATGTATTTATTATGAAATTAAGTTCATTTTTCTGGGAATGTTTTTTCATGTTTTGCATTTGGTATGCATTACAGCATTTTTTTTTTTTTTTCACTAATATTAGTTCACATTTTTTTTTAACTTATTATTTTCATACTTGTCCGTAAATTGAACTTCTGAATGCAATCATCAGCTTTTGTGAACTGAATTTTACTCAAATTATTTGGAAAGATTAAGATAGAAATCTCTAGCAGAGAGTCTGAAATATTCAGAGCAGCCATGATGATTTAACTTTTAAATTTTAATGTAACAGAATAAAATTTTATTTTATGAGCATTGGAAAAATCAGTACTTGCCGCTTGCTGGGAAGATAATGGATAGTTGAGCATAAACTTGGGCCTGCCGGCACGGTGCTCAAAGTTTATATTTGGATTGCTTTATAAATGAGATGTATAAATAGGAATAGAACAAACTGTAACATTAATGGTTTCCGTAACTATTTGCCTTTATGTCAGTTTTGCTGGCAATCATATTTGGGCTACTCTGCTGCAAACACCAATATCATTGTTTTTAGAGCCTTGGCAACAAATTTTTCTATTTCTGTTTTTTGTTTTTTTTTCAGTTGAGCTGTTTTTGTTTGTAAATTCAAGTGCTGCTCCATAGACATACATTGTCTGGGTTTATAAACAATAAATGAGTATGTATCAGGGACTAGGGTATGTTATACTAGTCCATATGAAAACGAAATTTCTTGGCAATTCAGTCTTGATCAACATCAAAACCATAAGAGTTAGAGCAGATTAATGCTAGGCTGAACTTTTCAAGTTAGCAGTGGTTTTTTTTTTTTTGACTTTTGCCCAGAGCATGCACTCTACATGTATATTGTATAAATATCTTTTTGTCCTAATATTAGTGATGATTTGACTCCTCCAAGTTTTGTTGGGACTCAATACCACAAGTAAACTTAAAAAAACTCACTACATAATAATAATACAGGAACTGATTGTTTACCCCTCAGATCATTCATTAGATGTATCAGCGTTGTATTCATAAAAGGTGTTCTCCTTTATCCTTTAACTGTCATGACATATTTATTTATTTAAAAGAAACATTGTGCATAACAGTCCAACCCAGGGAGACTTGTCCATTATGTATCAGGATCAAAGCAGTTCATACTAAAGAAACAGATGTTCTACTGGCCCTGCAGAAATTCGTTTTTGCAACTTTTGCACGAATTTGTGCACTGTGTGATTTTTCCAAATTTTTGCAACTTTTTTAAAACTTTTATCAATTTTTGTAACTTTTAAGGGAATTCTATCATAATAGGAGAAAATAATAATAAGAAATATTTTAAGAAAATACACAGATCTGTATTTTTTTATCATCATTTTGCTTTACAATACCGACATTTGTGATAGGCCTAGATAGACCCAGGCCTAGGCATGGTTGTAGGCCTATTTGGCATGGCCACACTCTCAATTTTTGAAGAGCTAATTGAGGCCTAGCCGCTCTTGTCCAGCCGAGTGATCTAGATCTAGATCTAGAATCTAGGTCTGGTAGAAAGAATCTAGATCTGGTAGATCTGGATCTAGTACCCCGTACATGTAGTTGGGGCATGATTTTGAGTTTAGTGTGAAGGCCTAGCACGCTAAAATAGTACTAATCAAATCAAAATCTAGGCTGGATATCTAAATACATGTACCGGTAACAATTTTGGAGTCCCTACTGTCGCTTGTTCTGTTTTGAGATATTGGCATTGCAGATTTAGAATCTAGTCTAGATCTAGATCTAGATCATCGCAAAAAACAACAGTAGCGTCAACTTTCGGATTGGGGTTTCACGTTGTCAGTAAATCTCGTCTTTTTCTCCTACTATGTGTTTTGACTTAGATCTATTACTATTATTACTTCAGATTTTTTATACACTACCATTAATCCAGTTGCTGAGTTGGGCACAAATTGTTTCTCCTTCTTCTTCTCTCTCTCTCTCTCTCTCTCTCTACCTACCTACCTACCTACCTACCTACCTACCTACCTACCTACCTACCTACCTACCTACCTACCTACCTAC
>JBCAUA010389882.1:0-16685 GCA_038406235.1 Peronia verruculata | reverse complement strand
CCCCCCCCCCCCCCCCCCCCCCCCCCCCCCCCCCCCCCCCCCCCCCCCCACCCCGCTCACAACATGGACCAAAAGTATAATCTAGTACAATTATGGAAAGGAAACGGGAGTTGCTGAAGAAATATAAACGGCTTAAGAACAGTTTTAGCAGCGACAGTTTCCACAGTATGGTATACATGTAAGGGGTGAGTGTGTGTGGATCTGTGTATATTTTGTATTTTACTACATTATGAAACTGGCATTTAACAATGGAAGATTATTATTATACCGTAAGACTGCTTAATATGTCGGTACGTCTATACATATTTATTCTACGGAGCATACCGACATCTAATATTAAGGGCCCTCCTATCTACGCACTACCCCAGTCGTCCGTAATGGCGTCTATAGCACTTGACTTTTTTGCGTGAACTAGCCAGGATCCGGGTACACCCCCTCCCCCGCCACCCCCTGAAAACGTTACTAAGAGCGAATCAAGGCTAGGACACATTCTATGAACATTTACTATAAAGTGTCTCAAGAAAGAATTTGGACAAGTGAGTCGAAATACGCTGGAAAAATTGTCAAAAGATTTACTATCAAGTGTCCCAAGAAAGAATGTGAAGAGCTGCCGTACAAGCAATACATTCCGAAGTCCTCGCCAATAGACTATGTGGCGATTTTTGAAGAATTACAGGCATCTTTCTTGTTTTTCATTTCTTACCTAATCTTTCTCTATCCAACCTTGTCGCTTTCTTTCTTTTTTCTTCCTTTCTTTTGTTCGGTCATCCTTTGTTTCCTAACATACTTATTTATTCATTCATTTATTTACTGTTAGTTTTATTTTCCGCCTGCTTCCGTTCTTTTCCCTCTTCTCCCTTTGAAGGAAATGATATACAGATTAAAAATTAACATCACTATGAGACTGCACAAATTTTTCAGATAATTTTCCAGATCTGTTTTCCTTGTTTCTCAAGGAACTTAGGCCAGAACATGCGTCTTTGCAGTTATTTTCATAACGAAACGAACAGATGGGCATATTTCAATTTGTGAACTGAGTTTTGACGAATACAAGGCAAAGTCTTGGCCCTCGAGTCATTCTGAACGAACTTAATTAATATAACACCTGATTCAAATTGTTTTTCCGATGGGAGGGCATTTTCGGATCTCCACCCGGCGAGAAAGTTGGCCACATGATGGCAAAATTCGGGTTGCGAGCAATGATGCAAACCATCTCCAGTTCATTTCACATTAAATGCACAGGAGGCCATTCCACTTTTCTTCTCACTCTGTTGGACAATGCTATTGTGCTGAGATACGCAGTACGATAGTGACCATCTGCTGAAAAAATTGTTCACCTAGCAATGTGTTTCATGACGTAAACAAAGACGTCGAGTACACTGTGCCTCTGCAAGTAGCAAATCATAAAGGTGAGCTCAGTGTGCGCTACCATCACATGACTTCTTTCGGGTTCAGAGCAAGTCCATTAATTTTCACCACAGCAGAAGGCCACGCGTGAGTTCGGAATTTACGAGTCATCACAAATCGCATGGTCAAGTTCTTAAGTTGCAGCTGCAGGCGTATAGGAAACGGCCTGTATCTGCCAGTGACCAGTGAGTAATGAATCCATTCATCTCTATAAACATTTATAATATGAGAAAAATACTGAACAACTTGTCGACGAGCACATTCCATATGTCATGATAATGTGAGAAAAACAATCAATAACTTGTTGACGAGCACATTCTACATTTCACAATTAACTTAGAACTAGGGGACAAGTTGTTTCATGTAACACATAAAGTATATCTTCTCTGGTTGACCACATGATCTCTAAATTCATTTCGAGATCGACTACTTCATGTATTTTACATTTAGCGGGGGCTGTCGAATCTTAGCTCATCACCAATAATGCCGTCCCAGTTGGATTATGGATTGCGGCTGGGATTATTGTTAGAATAAAATAAGTTCTATCATTGCTGGGTTTGTCAGTCCGTACACTCCAGCGATAACAATAGAAAATAACAATTCAGTAAGCAGAAATATATATATATATATATATAAAAATCACACATGCGGGGGGAACTGATGGCCTATTGCAGTGAGAAAGATTGATATAGTTCTCGGTTTCACTTAAGTAGTACATTATGCTTAATTCGATGTCGTTAGTGCCACGGTTGCTTCCATCAGCTGACAGTTTTTTAACATGTATGTCGCCTTTGTCCGAATAGCAGACCCTGACATCTCACTACCTCAGCTCATTCAATATTTTAGTTCATATTTTGTATTCTATTCTCTTTCTACAGACATGGTCAATTCCTCAAGACTCTTCCTTGGCCAGCTCGCCGTTTGGCTACTTGCTATCAGCAATGCCGGAGGAGATATCGTCGAATGCCAACCAGTCCGCCAAGTCTTTCCGGACTGCAGCTGTGAGGAAGCTATTGATGACAAAGGTTTGCAACTATTGCTTCCTGTAGTCGACTGCTCCGGGCGAGGCTTAACCCAAGTCCCTGTCCCGAGCGATACTTACAACAAACAGATATACGAGATACGGTTGAACAATAATAGCATCACCAGTCTTGGCAGTGACATATTTAACGGTCTTCAAGTGAGGAAAATTGACCTCAGCGGCAATGCCGTCAGCTCAGTGGACAATAATACCTTCCGTGCACTGACAGACCATCTTCTTATCCTGCATATGGATGGTGACTCCATCTCTCCGCCACCAAAGGCTGCCTTCACAAAGTTGTCAAATATTGAAGAATTAGTTCTGCGCAAATTCAAAGTGCTGAATCTGGAGTTTAGCAATGATCAGAGTTATTTCTTGCACTTCCCAAAGCTGAAATATCTCACTCTGGATAACTGGGGAATTCTGTCGATCGATCCCAACTCTTTCCAAGGTCCGACACGGCTTTTGAGTCTCAGTTTGCTCAATCAGGAATTGCCAGCATTACCTGTCGACGAACTCCAATCAGCTCATCTAAAAAGTTTACGGAGTCTCACGATAAAGCATAACCCTCTCAATGACATCACACCTTTTATCTTCTCTGGTTTGGACAACATTGAGATCATAGATCTGAGCTCCAACTATATTGACAGATTAGAGGCGGACTGTTTCGCTAATGTGGGCGATACACTGACCACATTACATCTCGCACATAACAGGTTGCAAGAGAGCAACCAGCTGACGGGTCTCCGCAGTCTCAGCCAGCTGCAAGAATTAGATCTGTCCTCGAACCTTTTCAACACCATCCCAAATTTGTCACAGCTGAATACCACCAAACCACAACTCAAGCTATACCTGAACAATAACCAAATAACTACATTGCCAGCAAATGCCTTTTCCGGCATAGCCAACGTTCTCACCACTGTAGATTTGTCACACAACGGCATTGCATCAATTGATGACAATGTTTTTCAAGGGATGATAAATCTGGAAGTCCTCTCTATGGGAGACTCAGCCCATTCATCAGCAGTACTGAGTTTAATATTACCTTCTTCCTTGACACAGTCAAAAAACACACTGAAACAACTAAACTTCAGCGGTCAAAAATTCACCACCTCCTCATTGTGGTCAGTGGTGGGACAGTTGTCCGAGCTGGAGGTGCTGGACCTGGCACAGAATCAACTGACCAGCATCCCAGACCTGGCATTGCAAGCACTGACCAGCCTGCAAAGTCTCGACCTATCCCAAAACTCCCTTCGAACTTTAACACAAAGGTCACTGGTGGGACCCCGCAATACACTGAAGCACTTGTACCTCGGCAACAACGCCATCACTGAACTCCCATCGTGCCTATTCTATAACTACACTAGTTATCCCATCTCCCTGACTCTAACCAATAACCCTCTGGATTGTACATGCGATCTGAAGTGGCTGTGGATGGAGGTACGTAACAAGAGGATTGTCTTTCCCCTGACCCACGAGGCGAGATGCTCTGATAATCAACTACTGGCAGACAAAACAGAAGCTCAGCTTTGTTCCACTCCGCACACAGATCCAGCATGTGAAGAACATTACACGACTTTGGCCCCTAGTACTTCTACACCGCGACCTGACCCCGGTCTCTCTATCTTCTTTGATAGTGTAACCACCACATCTATAACTGTGAGGTGGAGTCTATCCGAAACGGAAGGGCTCACGGGCTTTAAAGTCGAGGTCTTTAGTTCTTATTCAAATTCAACATTTAGTAAAGAAATCGATGATCCAGCCCAGCGACAGGAGACGGCGACTGGACTTTTCGCCAACGTTTTACACGAAGTGTGTGTCACCGCTTACTTTGGTACAGGAAATAGTGTACAGTGCGACAGAACCAGAACAGCTGCTGACGATACCACACCCAGTGGCCTGGGCGACGATGATGATTCTGAGGATGTTGGAATTATTATTGGTGCTGTGATAGGTGGCGTGGTTTTACTTGCCATTGTAGTGGCTATTGTCTACCTGGTCTTCATTCGCAGACGTCCAAAGAAAGGTGCCTCAAACAACGTGCCATCCCAGCCTCGAAATTTCTCAAAAGCCGAGCTTCCATCCATGAGTCCAGATACCCGTAGCTTCGCCAGGCCGCGAGGGTCTGCTGGCAACGCAGCCGTGGACCACGGCGATGGCATGCAAGTAGTGGCCATTAGTGATGGGCAGACTAGCAATGGTCGGGTGGGCAGGGCACAGATGCTGACTTCTGATGGAAGTTATAAAGTTATGGGAAATAATAATAAGTCTTCCTCACGCACTTCTGGTCAGTCGTATGAAAACGATAGGCCTTCTCTACCACCGATCCCCCCTTCCCATGCACCTCCATCATATTATAATGACGCTTTTGAAGATGACAGATACGACAAAGTGGAACCACCAAAGGTAGTCACAGAAGTTTAACGATTCTGCTGCAAGTTTTTGAAAAGTATTCAACGATATGATATAGCTAACATTTAGTCTACTTGAACTTGTACAGTGTGAATACTTAATTATGTACAGTTATAGGATGGTGTAACAAAACTTGGCCAGAACTCAGCCTTAATGTTGTCACCAAATTTCAGTTTTGTTCTTTCACAGCACAGACAGAGCGCAAACAAAATTTCTTGGACAAAACTACTGCAACAGGTCTTGTAACAAGTATTTCAGATTCCATCCACGCTGTCAAACGAATGTTGCGTCTTCCTGGAACTTAGGCTTTGGCATGAACTTAGGATTTCAGCTACAGGGGCAATGCCGAAGTCAATATTTACCCTTCCAACTTGAAGAATATTATTATGGAACAGAGAGAGAGAGAGAGAGAGAGAGAGAGAGAGAGAGAGAGAGAGAGAGAGAGAGAGAGAGAGAGAGAGAGAGAGAGAAAGATAACCCTCCGCAATGAAACGTATTGTGTGAGTGTTCAGCGTTTAATGCAATTTCTGTGTTGAGAGGGGTATGTTATACTATAAGTTTTCTGAAGAGTAAAAAAAAAAACACACAAACACACACACACACAGACCATTATTGACGTACAGAGACATCAGCGGCTGAAATAAACATGGATTTTTTTCTTCACAATATCAAATACACCAGCCCTGAGATAGGTTCACCACTGTCGGTTGCTGGATACAGTATGGATATAAAGTGTGAAAGTTTCACGGCTAAAAACAAACAAGAATTTACACAAGAGTGCAACGCACTTTGTTTTCCGCATCACTCTACCTCAGCATCTTATCTTCATGGAGAAACTTGTTCACGATTAAGATGTCCTGGGTGATATGACTTTGGGAAGGATCAAGCCTTGTTAGCTGTGCATAAAAACATCCAGAAGGTCTGAGTTCCTATATAACTGTGCATCCCACCCACAGTTCTATCGCTCAATGCAATGCAGACCGATCGTAGCCAGTCTAACCGGTATTAACATTATGAAGTCTTCCTTGACACCTGAGACAGTAGGTGACATTGACATATCCAATAAAGGAAAGGTCAAGACTTTCGCTGACAGTGATAAGCGTTTTAAAAATAAATAGGACAGATAAGTCATAGCCCTGATCAAATGATTATTTCTGTCTTTTTTTTTTTTTTTACCCAAGATTACGAAACAAAGCCAGGAATACGGAGACTGGAAATACTGAGTACAGCGAATCTTCCACTAAGTTTGAACATTGAAAAACGTGATTTTAATCTTAATGATCAAAGTGTAAGAAAACTGCCAACGACAAAAATACATTTTTAAAAGTCTATGACTGGACCAGATTATAGGAACAAGTATAAGAACAAGGCAACAGACGTAAAACAAAGGATTTTTTTGTTCACTCTAGAAAAAAAAAAAAAATTCATTCATCAAAATGATTTGCTCTGAAATCCACTATTCCAGTACAAAATTATTCAATGGGAAACACTTCTGGGCTGGATCAGCTTTTGTACATAATGTATGGTTATTTCCTTGCAACATCAACGGTCCATCACCAATGGCCTTAACAACTGTGCATTAAAGGCATAGAGAGCTGCTCATGAATGGATGAACGAAAGAATGACTGAGTGAACAAATGAACGAAAAAATGAATGAACGAAGTTAATATTCTATTTCTTGTCTTAAGTTTTTTGTTTTTTTTTTCATCTTCAAACAGGTCTATTTGAAAAAAAAACTATACAAGTGTCCCAACTCTTGCTCCTCTCATGGATAATCATTTATTAGCGGTGGTGTATTAAAAATTAAAATAAAAAATCACCCAATGGTATAGCGTCCCAATATTACCTTCTCAACTACTTAAACTGAATGAGTATCTACAAGGGACCGTGGAGAACTAGCCTCAATGCGAGATTCAAAGGCAAAGTCTGGTTCAAATATTCTTGCAAACTAAATAAAAAAGTCTGACACATAAATATGAAAACGTGGAAGATTGGGAGAAAGATGATGGAGAAAGGGCTGGCCTTGGTTTTTGCCCTCCTAATGTTGAGATGAAAGCATGCCAGGGAACATGGACCGAAAAATTGACTTGCTGTGTCATCTCTTTATGTGATAATGTTTCTTTACCTCAGTGATACTGTTAGAAATCTGTAAAATCATTGGGCTTTGCAGATATATCAGAGCAGGGAAATTCTTATTGCACATACTGCATCTGTGAAGTTGGACATATGCATTCCAGTTTCTTCAACTGTGCACCCTATAAGCGGCCTTAATGCATTTTATTATTAAATTTTATGTCTTTCTTGAACTGTAATATACATCCCCCATTCTTTCCCCACCCCCTTTTTTTTTCTTGAAATATCTATGGCATACTTCGACACATTCCAAATGTAACATATTATATATAATAATCAAGTAATTATGTTGTTGTGTATTGTTGATGTATAGAGTAACTGTAAATACTATTCACATTCGTCCAAGCGTTGTTTATGTTTATGACAAAATATGATTTATGTATACATACAATATGGTTATATACAAAGAACTTTGTTTTTATCTGAATCTGCAGTTTTCAGCTTAGTGCTAAATCAAATTTAACTGATTCAATAATTACACACATATGCAAGTTAATGTTAAAACATTATTTGAAGGATATACATAATATATGTAAACTGAAATGCATCTCCCTTTCACTTCTCTTTGAGATGTAACAATCTGCAATATTCTGTTATTTCTTGTAAGTTCATTATATACATCAAGGCCTTTTTCATAAAATGAGCTTTCATAATCTAAAACATGCTAGTAAATAAAATATAGGGCCTTTTTTTATCAAATGAGTTTTTATAATTTCAACTTTTGCGTGATCCTTATTCTATTAAGGTAAATACATTCAATTCCTTTGAACAGAGAAGCCAGAACATTTTCACAATTTATTCCAAATCAATTTTAGACCATAATCTGCATTCGTGGGGTTTCCTGTGAAGGGTTTTTATACGCCTAAAATAAGTGATTTAGAGATTATTACATGTGCTTTGGTATTATTTTAGGGCTAAACAGACACCGAATTTGGCCCATCTATGGAGATTTATTGAGAAATGGGAGCAAAGAATTAGCCATTGATTTCAGGATTGGAGGAAACATAGCTAGTGAGATGATTTACTCATGCATCTAGCCAAATAAATGTAAGTCGAAAAACTTTATAATCTTATGAAGTTTTTGTTTATATGTTTTAAGGGCATGTCCTGGAGGACTTTAAAAGTTTAGACAGTTGGATGCAATTTGAGATTTCTTTTTTATTTCCTTTTTTTTTTTTTATCGTGTAAATACAGAAAATATTAAATGACAAACAACATGATAGATAATTTTAATATATAACATGTATCATTCAGTATGTCTATTATATACTGGGAACTATGACTCAGAGATTCGAGATATGGACCAATGTATGGATAGGTTAGACAGACTGACTACCAGACCGAGGAGAGACACAGAAATAGTGAGACAAGCAGTTTAAAGAAACAAAATGAAAGAGAGTCACAGAAAGAGCAAAAGAGAGAGAGAGAAAGAGAGAGAGAGAGAGAGAGAGAGAGAGAGAGTGAACAAGAGAGAGAACAAGAACAGTAGGCAGATGCTACCATGGTGCTATGTCCATTGAAAGACTTACATGTATTCCTAATTGGAGAAATGAGAAATGAAAACTCAAAAAATGGATGTAGTAAGAAAGGATAAATATACAAACAAAAATAAAGACTGGTTTGAACAAAGTGGAAGGGTGTGTGTGTGTGGGGGGGGGAAGAAATGAAACAGGGCCATTCTGTCATTTCAAAATTGCCCCAAAGTTAACAATGAATACTAAATCTCTGTCTAATATCTTATACATGTACCAATTTGAGAACAGGTGACATTTTTACATTTTTACTGTTTTTTTTTTTTTTTAAAACATTTACCTGTTGTCTTTTATGCATAGCTGATGTCCCTGGCAGCCAAAAGTGTTTGTACTTCAAATGTTGAATAACAGGGAAAAACATAGAAACATACTATATCATGATATTTTTCTCATTTTATCTTCTGGAGCAATCTCTATGTTCACATAATTATATCTGTTGTCATTTCCGAAATTCCATGTCCACTATTTTCACCCACCTTCTTAATTTTGATTACAGTACAACAATAAATGAAGTAAATATTATATTACTGCCTTATGTTTTTGAGTGATACATGTATCACAAATTTAAGGATGGATGGATGAACAGATGTATGAGTGGGTGGATGAAAGGATGGATGGATAAACAGATGGGCTGACAAACAGGATGGGTGAGTGAACAGATGGATAGATGAACACTTGGATGGGTTGATGACTGGATGGTTATTAATTGCTTGTTCAGCTGATGAATGCTTTAAATCTTCATTTACTGAGTCAGAATGAGATATGTTTTATATGATGATTACCATGGACTGATTCAAAATTTTGACTCCCCCCCCCCGGAAAGATGTTGCCCACAAGTGAATAGCACTACTATTGATGATAACAGAAGATAATTCATATTTGATGTCAGATAGGAAACAAGTGCAGCATGTAGATAGCTATGTTATTGACAGACTCCATCAGCGATTTCAACTACAAGGCACATGCTGTCAGTAGTAAGAAATACTTCTTCTACCACAATGCCAAACTGCACTGAAAACAAACAGCAAGACAACTAGTATGCATATCAAAAACACACAACAAATGAGGCACATCATAAAATCCTATCACCTAATTTGGGATCAACATATGGAGACATCAATGGGAGATCCTTTTACCAGCCCAACTGCTTTCTTACACAGACACAAGATGTGTTGAACAAGTGGTGTAAAGAAGAAAAACATCACTGTACTCGTCATTCCAAAGATAGATCACAAAAAAAAAAAAAAAAAATGTGATAAGATTACTGTAGTAAGGAGAAAAATGTTTCTTTACGCAGTGAATTTTTCAGATTTTTTATGATGTAAATTTCAACAAAGAGCGCATAAATGTTTTCTTCTTTCCTTTCACAGCTTGTTTAATACTCCTTGAGTCTGGTAAAGGGATGTGATTAGGGTTGATCAAAATGATCCTCCATTGGAAACAAACATACATAAACCTCCAAAGATGCTCATTCTTCAAGTTAGTCTTAGAGTTATTTAGATTTGAGCCCCATTATATTAAGATGTCTTGCTAAGTTTTCTAAGCATGAAAATATATGTGTTCATCTGATAGCAGCACAAAATGACACTGTATGGATGAATGGATGAACGAATAGATGGATATGGATGCCAGACAGATTGACAGATGGTCAAGGAGGCAAAGAAAGCAATGCATACAAATGGATAGCAAGACAATCACAGAGAAAGACAAACTCAGAAAGGAAAAAGCCTGGAAGAAAAGGTCAGGATAACCACCCCACAGGAGTTTGAAAGGCTTATCAAGACTGTAACAGGAGAAAAGGCACAATTTTTTTTTCTGTAAAATTTTTACAAAACATCCTATCTTTCATTTGATCACCATATTAACTCTTGTAACTGAACATATGGCTACATATTGAGAGTTAAGCATATTTTAAAAAGAATTTTACAGCAGAAATGTTTAACTGCTGTTCACCAGACTCTTTGCCAGATACAAGACTTGTCAAACAAGCATTGTAATTTACAAGAGAGAAAACATCACTTATACTTCCTATTACCTGAACTGTTACTATAGATAATTTGGACAAAATTATGATGAAAACAGCAAATATCCTTATCACATGAATTTTTCCACAATTGTTTTATCCTGCATTTTTTGAGCGAAAACATCAAAGTGATTTTTTCCTCCATCTTTATCAAGTTTGTTCAACAACCCTTCTGTCTGGCAAATGGAACTTATAAGACTAGTGACAAACAATTCCCCCTACAAAGAAGAAGAGTTGGAGGTGGGAAGGTCACACTTCACTCTATGAATGGTCCTGAGAAAGCAGACCACCATCCCCTTCACATATTCTGAGAGTAAAAACTTAGAAATTTTACACATTTTGAAAAGGATTTCTGGGCTGAATTATTCCTATAATTTTCTTTCTCTTAAGACTTACATTAGATGACATATATTTTACTTATCTAAAAAATAAATGGCTCATTGTCTGAAACCTGTCATCCCTCTTGCAATGGAGTAAACAACAATGTGGAGGAAAACAGACACAGACTTTTCACTAAAGACTGTGATCATATATGGTGCAAAAATTAGGTGTATGACTTTATCCAAAAAAAGAAGAAGAAGAAGAGACTGTATTAAAGAGTTAAACATTTCATGACAGATTTTAGATTAAAAAAAAAAAAAAGCGAAACATTACATGATGCAGACTGAAGAAAACATGAAAGAGTGAAACATGTGTGTTTCAGGAGATTCAAAAAAAAAAAAAAAAGAAGGTGAAAGAGAAAATCTGAGATGACAATATCTGGGCGATCAGGGAATAGAGACATTTGAAAAAATAATAGCTGAAAAACACTGACATACTGACAAAAGGTGAGGCAAAAGACACAACATGACTGATTCATGGGTGCAAATTCATTAAAGATATCTGATTTCAAATTAGGCACCTTGTAAAATCTGTAAATAAGTGCAGTAGACAGTTGAGCACTGCAAAGTCATTCACAGAACAAGTGCAGATTTCACAAATTATCACTGATGGAAATGATAGATGTCTATGTCAAATCCAGTTTACTCCCCACTGAAATTAACAGAATAAATGTAAGGACATCAACAGGATGGCACTTTACATCAAGAGTTAACATTTATGCACACTGCAGGAAAAAAGACGACGTAGGGGAATAATTGATATGGCAAACACAGATATAAAGCTGAAAAGACCCTTAGAAAATTTGTGAAATACAATTCTCAGGTCTGAGTTGCACTCATGGTAGGACAAATAAAAAAGAAAATGACAAGACGACAAAAAAAAAAAAAAAAGTGAGAAAAGAAAAGTGACAGGGGAACAAAAATTATATCACTCAAACGCAAATGCAACCTACCTCTGAGTACTGTGGCAGCTTGGGAATGACTGTTTTTGCAAAATCACTGTTGGTGTTGAAAACATCAAACAGGCATTCTATGACCTCCAATGTGCCAAAGGTAATCTTTACCTTGTGTTTGGTCTCAACTGACTTCTTCTCCTGACTCATTTCCACATGCACAGGCTTGGCAATTAGACTGAAAAGAAATGTATCAATACTTAATGAATCATATGTTGATTATATGTCACCATCAATTATGAGATAAGACAGGAATCTATGGGGAAAAAACAAACAAATACATACAATACACAAAAAGTCCATGTCTTCCCAGAATTTCTGGGCAAGAAATTTAAACAGAAGTAAGATAAACATAAACAAAACATATTACATAAGCAACATTTTGTAACAGTAGTATTGTTTTAACAAATGACAAAAATGGACAGGCTCTGCAAATTAGACTGAACAGAGATGCATAAGTTAACTCAGTGAATTATCTACTGATGAATATCAGTCCACTGTGAACTAATGCCCCAGACAATTCCACACTGTTTCTTATAGGCTGACAGAGGTACTGTGCTGACCACGATGAGGAAACTAGAAGTAGGTATCACACTACAAACTGGTGTATCTGGATCTGTGCATAAAAAATTTATTCTGTCTATTGAGTTACATAATGATAAATGTGCCAGACATTCTATTCTCAATGCTCAGTACAATACCTATGATGCCTACCTACTTCATTTTTTATATTTGATCTCCACATTTCCATTCATATAAACAGTTGATCTATACTTATCAGTACTTAAATAACAACAACAAAACTACAACAAATATCAGTGGCATTTGTCAAATCAGGATGGACATAAACCAAAAAAGGAAATTAAAAAAAAAAATAACCAACCAAACAAACAAACAAAAAAAAAGGTAAGATTTAATACTCCATTTTACAATGGTACAATAAACACTGCTATTCACCCAATACAATCAATACATTTACGAATTAGATACACATGTGGGAAACCTAACAAAATGATACCAGAATCTGTTGTATAACTTCACTCCTAACACAAGAAAGAACATATATACATATGCATTAACAAAGCACCAATTGCAACTACAAAGTTTCCATGTCAAACAAGCTGATTCTGAACTTACCCCAAATGATCCAAAGGTAACACATTGGCCACTCTGTCTCTCAGCTGATTCAGTGGCTTTCGAGTTTCCAGCTTTGCCATTTCCTTGAAAAAAGTTGTGGCTACTTCCTGCAGCTTGTTGCTCAGGGCATCTGCGCTAGAGGGCACATCACTCTTGGCCTTGTTTGACCCATCCCCTGGAGCTTCTGTTCTGTGAAGACTAGGGAATGACTTGGATGCAATTGGTGTGCTCGCTGTCTTGGGTTTTGTCCCGCTGTGTTCAAGTCCGTCCACTGAAGATGCAAAGTGAGCAGATTCAAAATAGTCTCCGCTATCATGATATTCCTCATCATCATCGTCACTGTCACTATCAATAGCAGCTGCTCTCTCAGGTTTGAAAGACACTGAGGTCTGTTTAGTACTTGGAAAAGAAGAAGAAATCACCGGGTCTGTGAAATGAGGTTTGAGCCCAATGAAAGACTTGGGTAAACTTGATGGGCCAAATGAGTCAGGCTGCAGCCCAGCAGACTTTGGTGGGAATGAAGATGATGGTGGACATGAATGACTGCTTGATGAAGCTGCTGGTTGAGCAGGGGAAATCACTGTGCATGGTTCTGGGTCTTCCAATAATACTGTTACTGTGAAGAATGGTATGGTCAAATTAACTCTTTGGCTCTCAACTGTATGATCATCCCATCCCCTACTGCTTGACCTCTCCACTGTAGGAAGAAAAAAAGGTAAAGGGAAACATTATATCACAGACAAAAAAAAAGAGAAAAATCATAGTGTACAAGAGTTGATTCTGCCTCGAGACTTTTTTGCGTACATGTAAGTCATGCTGGCCGGCATAAACTGATTTAAATAACAGAAATCTGGTAAACCTTTATAAAGAAAACAATAATATTATAACAACTGATAAAAGGAATTTTAATGAGCTAGTTAATGCATGATTTACAACATCAAAAAAAAAGAAAAAATTTCTCCTGTAATATTGTTTTTGTATCCACTTTACACTCATTTTCTGTCTAAGCAATTTAATCAATAATTTTGAATGATTGTTATATATGCCTTGTCTAAGAATACTCAAAATTCACGTATTTCTAAATATCTTCACAAGCAAAATACGGCTATGATTTTACTGACTATAAAATGAACATGAACATCAGTTTGGGAACTCATGTTTTATTTTCTTGCCTTCAAGTTTTGTTTGAATTTTTGTTCTTTTATAAATATTTTCCCTACTCTAGCATAATTTTCACAATAAATCGCTACAACACAGTCAATGACAAATAACCTGAGAAAAACTGTAATTACTTACCTTTAGACTTTCTTCCGTGTGAAAAATGACTTTCTGAAAGATGAAAAAATACAAAATGAAATAAATGGTGACATCTGATTGTGAGGCTTCATGTTATATCTCGGGTCAGAGCATCTCAGTGCTCAAAGGTCTAGAGAAAAAAGTGAGTTTATGAAAAAGCATAACTTAAGTGATGAATCCATGAGAATTCAGTATCTTCAAATTCTCTGACTTTTCAAAATTCAAAATGTTCAAGTCTGCAAACAAGGATTAGGCTATAACTGAAGTTCCCACAGAAATCACAGTCAAACTTAAAAAGCAATGTTTTTGAAGGAGCAAATTTTTCTCTTAAGAAGACTTCAGTGAAAAGGGAATGACGATAACATGAATGTGTGTGCTATTTTTTTAAAATTAAAACAAAGATGACTCATCTCATTTTTTAAAATTCTCTTAAAAAAAAAAAAAATGCTGACAATGTTGACAATGGAAATAAACATTGTGTCCTTTTCTTGACTAAACATTCAAAATCCCAAAATGTGGCAGATATTTTGCAAATCCGATATATGCACCTAAAAGACTTATAAAATCTGCATAAAACATTTAACTTGATATGTATGAGCAATACAAGTGGTAGGAAAGCTCCTTGGGTGGAGCGAGACAGGTGATGGTCTTCAGAGGAAGAGTGGGTTCTTTCATCAGATGTTTTGGCCTTTAACTTAATGACATCTTCTAGATCCCTGGCCACATCGGGGTCATGACTCCTGATGTCCGTCACCTACCATTTTTTTCCCTCAGGGATTCTGGTGGGATTACGGTCCAGTGCTCTAACCACTACGCTATTCATGTCATTGTTTTTATCGTTTAACTTATTCTACTTAAATCTACCGTCTGTATCGAGTGGTGTAGGGGACACATCATTCCTTTTGCACCAGATCCAACAGGAAGAGTTCTCTGCTGCTGTTGCTAGCTCACGCAGGGCACTTCTAATATTTCGGCCACTTAAGCTGAGCTAAAGTTGAGTGAGGCAACCTTTCAGAACATGCCCAAATTGTTTCGAGTCTTTGGACCCTTTGATTGTGCCCAAGTCAGGACATTGTGCCAAAGGAGAATGAAAAAAGTGTATGTCAACCATATGACAAATACCATTGGATCAAAGTGCTGGTACGTTAATCATGAAGGCAGATAATCCCTCAAAATCTCCACACACACATGCAAACAATGCGTAAATGACGACAGAATGTACCTTTAATATTTATTAACCAAAGTTCATGTAATGTTTGGTCTACAATGATCCATGAAATATTTCATTTTTAACACCTTATTCATGACTTTATTTAATTGTGGTGGTCTTAGTTTAACCAAAGAATGGATTTCATTCCAAAATGGGAAAATTAGATCTATTTACAATTATAAATTTGTCACATGAAGGCATTATAATGGTATATCATGTCGTTATTTGGCATTGCTTGCTCATCACATTTTTCACTCGTTTGCTATTATAAGTGCAATGTTGCTTTTCAGATTATTTGTAATGATCAATTGCATATATATTGGACTGTATGACCGCCAACCCCGGAAGTTTTCATCAGCTGTAAGTCAAGCCATAAGAGTTAAAATTACAAGATGTCAAATGAGACAACCTAGCTCTCGTGGCTCCAGTTCAACAATGAGGAATACGGCGTTCTATGGGAGCACGCCATCCATTCTGTGTAGGTTAAAGTAATGAGGGCTTCCAGCTCAGATTGACCAGTGTCCACTCTAATTACACTATCGACTGGACATTTTGACCACTGATTGTGGCCAGTCAGTAGAAGTGGACAGGAGTGGCCTTAACCTCAATGTCGTAAGGGTCAGAGGTCAGAGGTCAGATATAAGTATGAATGTATGGACAGAATGTTGGCGGGGAGAAAACAGGCCGGGATCGACTCGAGGGTTCTGCATCGGGAGATCACAGGACACGAAGATTGAAAACCTGCATTTTTTCAGTGACTCAACGGAGCCCTGCTTTCCTGTGGGTAAGGGAAGTCCGATGTCTAGCCTTCTCGGATAAGGGCGAATATATTTCGGAGTTCCCGTGTGTACGTTACAAGATCCCTTGGCAGTTGAAAATCGATAGAAGAGTAGGCCTGAGTGCCACTGTCCAGGCAAAATTTCCAAATTCCAAATTTCTACCCACAAACATTTCTCAGCAAAAATTGGCAGCTTCAATAATCCTAGATAATCCTACTTTCTTAGGATTGAAAGGCTTCAGAAAAAAAAAAAAAGATGTCAGCTTTAATAAATCAGACAAGTGCTATCGCCAGAGGAAAATTATAAGTATTGATTCCTTTGAAATAGCGACCTACGTTTGGGGGGGGGGGGGGGGGGGGGGGGGGGGGGGGGGGGGGGGGGGGGGGGGGGGGGGGGGGGGGG
>JBCAUA010389773.1:5614-18242 GCA_038406235.1 Peronia verruculata | reverse complement strand
AAGCGGGACAAGAAATTTGCTTTCCTAAAACCGAGTTTTCTTATAAGCGAGTTTCTTGTATCCGAGTTTTTGTAATATATAATAAAGAAGAGTTTGGCCGGTGGAAAAAAATCCGTTGACAATAATCGAGTTTTTTTATATCCGAGTTGCTTATATCCAGTGTCCACTGTATAAAGGACAGGAAACTTGACCTCAGCAGAAAAGAAAGAATGACATTTCAATGCCTGAACTGGAGGCAAGTTGTAAACCAAGGTCTTTCCTAGCCTGAGAAGTCACTCTAAGGTCAAGAGACAAACAAGAAAGGCCGGGTACAAAACTACATGCATGCAGGGCACTTCATCAAAGTCTTTTGAGACTAAAGGATACCACCAAAGACTATAATGTAATGATACTGTTACAATTAAATTAACGAACCTGATATATAGTTTCTAACTAGAAATTACCTTTCGACTGTCTCGTTGTGACTGCTGGTAGCGATGCCATCGTCCACCCAGTAAGCCAGTCATGCACACTTGGCCATAGTTATGACGATAATATTGTAGTTTGGAATGTGACGACACTGTTACAATCTGTTCTTTTCTCATGGTTGTTCACTTTTGACTCCTATATGTCACTCTCTCACTTCTCTGAATCTCACTTGCTGTTACTGTTGCTTGCACTCTGTGGAACTTATGTATATAGCTGGCTATGCTGAGCAGTGTTTGATCAGCAACAATGATGTATGCCTTCTCTTGCAGATTTCATGCTCCACAGACTTTCAAATTGACTCTTCACAAAGGCGATGTTCTTTCTGAAAAATGAATTGAGGTGAAAATCATGTATCACTTCACTGCAAGTGCAAGATAGATATAGATGGAATTATTTTCTCTTAAAACAGACCCGCCTACCCTCACAACAGTGGAGGAAGGATATCTGACTCAAAAAGGGGGGAAAATCAGGGAAAAGGAGGGAAATTTACCAACCCACAGTTCCAACTCAGAATTACTGTGTATAGAACATCCGCATGTGAACTTGAAATCTCATTCGATATAAATATAACACATTCATTTAGATCTGCATTTCTTACATTCTTTGCAGATTCATAACAAAGTGACCAGTTTTACTTTAATTGAAGTATAGATCTAATGCATTTTACAATATTCACAAAAGTTTAGGAAATTCATGGTTTGTGCCCTCCTCTTACATTTCTGAAGGAGAAGACATGCTACCACTTCACTGAAGGGTGGGAACGGGAATACATGGTAGGTTCACAGTCAGCCCATCACCCAACATCACCACTTTCCCTTTGATCCAGTGCTCCAACCACTGCCCAGCATTTCACATCTATCTGCCTCTATGTAACAGTAGCATTGAATGACGGATTCTTGATCGTTCTGAATGGGATTTCAGTGGGAAAGTAGAGGACAGTGCTGGTGGGCTTATACAGTTGATGGGACGGAGTGCGGGTGGGGAACAGCTGACTTGGACTATAACTAATGCATGGCACTTTTTTTAATGGCAGTGAAGTGGTTAAATTCTGGCAGTGATAGCAATAGCTATCACAAAAAGAAGCAGGTGTAATAGCCATTTATAGACAGAAAATAACCGGTCAATGAGACAACCTCCGTCATGAAGGCTGGCAGGGATATTTGAATAGATTGACAGGCCGGTCAAATTTCACACCAAAATTATGGCGGAATCACCGAGACTCCATTTTTTTTCCCCCCATCCCTCTTACATAAAGTAAGCAGACAAGACCAGTAGGCATATATGATGATGCATGTTATGGGCAGCCTCTTGTCTTCTATCCGATGACATAATACGTAAAGACACTTTTGAGTGAAAGACCCCAGGATGAATCTATATCATTTTTACATAGTGGTTGGCAACAAGCGGACAGAAAGGAAAAACATAAAACAAGGGGTGGGATAGGACATCACTGTACAAGAACTACGCAAACGATTATGGGGGCCACACGATAATCAGATTATGAATAGCAGGCACACGTGAATGACCATTTAGCATGTGGGTGGGACAGGTGAGGTGTAAGACATAATGCTTCATGTCCACACTATGCTACATCATGTATTGTTGGCCTACAGACACAGGCCTTGGCAACAGTGGCAGGCAGGACCACTGTCCATAGCTGGACTATGAGTGAAATCTATACTTCAGCAGCATTCAGGCTGACATCAAAGCATGAAATGTGGAATAACTAGTATAAAAAGTATCCAAATTCATCCGAAAGCAGGGATTTTTATTCATGGGAAGGCGTAAACTGAGTCGAAATGCAGGATGATCCCGCATAAGGCGGCAGAATAGGCAGGTCTGTTAAAAACGTAAAAGCTTTAAGCAATTTTGAGAAAATCAAAATGAAAGAGACACACATACACAAAAACCAGGAAAACTAAATGGTTTCAAGTACAGGGTTAAAACACTAGACACTATATATATACATATAATAAAAGCCAATCAAACTGTATATCATGAGAAAGGAAACTGAATATAGACTGATAAAAAAAAAAAAAATAGTGAAAGGGCACTGAAAACAATTTCTAATGTTTCATTAGATGACAAAGACAGAAGAAAAAACGATAACCGAAACGTTACATACAATATATAAATTCACTGACTGAATCTGATTAAAAACCCTCTTTGAAAGTTTTAGAATTTTTCCTAGAGATAATTCATATATAATCCAATTTCATAAACAAACATTCAGCTTCATAATATAGAACTCTATACTTCTACAAATGACTTCATCTAATCTTCCATCTTTGCCTAAGCTTGTAAGACACTCTCAAAGAATGAGGAACTTTTATGCCTCTCAAAGGCTTTGCCAAACTGCTGTGTTGGGTAAAACAGCCTGAAATGGAATCAGTTTTCATTTATTCACAAGAACTTCCGGTTCGAACGCATTTCAAATTCCGTTCAAAAAAGATTTCGGCAAACGAATCTAAGGTTTATTTTCGGATGGTGACACTGTCCGCTGAGGGAAATTGAGACTTTCACTAGACGCTCCCACTTTCCAATGGGTATTTTTTTGTGCTGCGCTAGATCTAATATTACTTTGGCATCTTTTCAGGAAAGTTATGACATGAGTTTGCTTATAGGTAATAAATGATATAGTCAGAATAGGGTAATTTTCAATGACCAAGGAAACATTGCTCACACATGGTTTCATTTACATGAAGTATCTTAGTATGAATGCTCATCATTGTTCAAGAACTGCCTACCATGTGCTTTTTTTTTTTTTTTTGGTGGGGGGGGGAGGGGTCATTTAAGGAGATTCTGTGACATCTCAATCATAATGTTCAGCGTTATCAAAATACAAAGCAGGAGTGTCACTACATGGAATGTCCCCCTACTCCCAACCCACTCAACAATCATCAAATAAATCCAAGAATGGCAACATTTATGCAATGAAAGAGATGGAGAGGGGAGAGGCACTCCAAGCAAAAGTTTTCATATAAATACAATAATCACTGATATGAACTGACTTTTCCTGAATTCCGCTTTTGTTGTATACATGTCTAGTTCCAGAAAACACTCACTCTAGCACTGGGCCTGGCACTTTTACTCCTTTAGTCAGAGATGACCTCATCCTGACTAGATCTACACAAACGGCATGAGTAACTATCAAAATCGTAACAATATTTGAGTTCAAAGGGGTATTAGTTTATCATCTGTTCACAAGTTAAGTAAAATACACAAATAACATCTTCATCAATAACAAATAGGTCTCCAAATTTCATTCAGCAGAATGCGAGTTCATACCATTATAACTTCTCGGTAGGCTTGTTGACACCGCCATCTTGCCTTGATTTCCTTGTGATTGGTGTCACGGGCTGGGGGCGAAAGTGGCTGTTCAAATTGTTGCCGTACAGGAAGTAACCACGTATACATTCTAATTATACGTCAATAAGTACCAACTGTCTTTGTTTTCCTGCTCATCATCATTGCCTACATCAGTTTGAAGTATTCTAAAATCATGGAAACAGGAAAGAGATTGTAGAAATCGACCTGCCTGAATCAAGTATCCTATTTAAGAGAGAGAGAGAGAGAGAGCATTATGCATAGCATGGTCTTTTGATGTTACACTGTAATATGGTATTGTATGTCGGGTAATTAAACTGATATCATATATCTTTACTGTGGCTCTACAAAGTTGAGTTCACCAACTTGATATAGCAAACCCATCCTTTTCTTATGCCTACCTTAGCCTTTACTTTTACCGCGAACAGATCCTGGAAAGATTGTTTTTTTTTAGCCTGATCACACCATCTTAGTTCCCCCCCCCCTTTTTTTTTTAATTACAGAGCATATTTGTGTGTCATATAAATCCTTGAGGCACAAGTAAACAAGGCTATACATTAATCAATAGCGGGATTTAATCCATTTCTAACAGCATCCGTCTGATGAAGCTTCACCCTGAAATAACTCCATCGTTCTGCCCGTGATGACGTTCAATAAAATAATTTTTACCATTAGATACAAGATATACTCGACCAGGACATTGGGAACTTTTTGTAATTACAAATGGATACTGTAATTCAAAGTCCTGGTCAGAGGAAATAATTAAACCTAATATGGTGATATCCTTTCTCCGACGTTCCGTTTCTTCCCCCTTTGGGGGGTTACTGTTACCGTAATGATATAATCTCACTGTTCTTCAGACCTTGACGATCTTGTTGATCACTACAGACTGTGTTGATCACAAAGCATGGTTGTTCCTTGACTCCCAAAAATACTGTTGTTGCAGAAAAACTCTCTATGTACTTGTCGACTAACTTTAATACCCATCTCTTCTTATCCATTCGATCTCTATTCAGTGAAATTGTTCAAATTAGTACTAAATCGTAGTTATAGTTGATGAAATCTGTTTAACAATATTACGGGAAGACAGGAATGCATAAATCCAGTAGGCTACATGTATTAGTGAAAATAAAAGTCTTCGCCATTCTCTCGTATTGTGATTTATGTTGACTCAGATTAAGCAATACACATTCTGGAGGAAAAGGCATTACCGGTTCGTCATAGTAAGCCTAAATGAAATTAGAATTTGGCCTAAAGAATTTGTATGTGAGTGTGTGTGTGTGTGTGCCCGCGTGCGCGTGCGGGCACGTGAGTGTCTGCATTCCAACATTTTTTTTTGGTGAACTGCTTTATCAAAATAATAGGTCTATCCAAGCCATTCCCCTCCACCATTTCAAATATAGGCTTATGTAACTCTGCTGGCTGGTGGAGTTTGCTCTTGAGGGAAAACTGTAAAGAGTGAGAGATGGAGACAGAAAATTCATTTTTACACACAGTCCCAGTGCCAGTACCTGTATGGCAGTGGCAATTTACAGTATCCAACAGCGTTGGATTTTAAAGCAGAAGAAAACAAATCAGCATGAAGGGTGCTCTGACAGTTATAGGGTTAATGATCCATTTGCGCATACCGATAATGTTATAAATTTATAAATTAATATAACTGACAGCCTCGGCATTTTATCAGAGGAATCAGAATAATGTATGCCCTAATTACAACGTATACATTTTAGTTCATATGTTGGTTTTGTCTGTACATTTCATACAAACACAAATACATGCCAATTGAACTGTGTAGGCTTACTGAATTATGCAACTATGTCAGCATAAACTTACTGAAGTTTAATATGGAACATCGATGTGGTATTAAAAAAATAATAATATAACAAAAAATAAAATAAAAAAGACAACAACAACAACAAAATAATAATAAAATAAAACAGGAGAGACATAACTTAGTATCTGGCATAAGAACACAGCATAACACAGCAAATCTTTGATAACAACCAAAAATTCTGTTTAGATATTCTGTTCAAAAGAACGAACTTGGATTTGCCTACTTTTCGAGACTGGCCTATACATGTATTCCATGAATTGCTGTACGGTAATTTGATATTTGATATCAACGCAAGAGAATCCAAGATTATTATTCATTATTTTGTCTTGAAAGACACTCCTCACGATTTTTTTCCCTAAAAAAGTCACACAAACAAACAAACAAAAGATAACATTGTACATACTATGTAGCCTACGCCCGGCTTGGAAAGAAGGTTTCAAGGTTACCACAACAGTAAGCATTGCAATATAAAGCCTAGTATCAAAGACAATTACTTGAATCTTACGCTGAACACGTTATTTTACACATTTAGAGAGGATCAGTTACGAATAATAACAATGGTAATTAACATCGGGGAAAGTAACGAGAATCGCAACAGCGATGAGCGCATCCTCTAGCCTTCATTTTCATCTGACTGCGCACTAAGGAGCGCTCATCGACCTGAAGGCAAGTGACCTCTGACCCTGGTTTCTAAAGTAAATCCTTCATGGCTGGAGAAAGTAAACGAAAAGTATAGTCTTGATTATATCACCGTTATTTCGTGTTTTGTCATCAATTTGCTCAAATAAGACAATAATGAGAAAATAAAATCGTAATTGTTAGTTTTATATCTCAAACTTGGTTGGATATTTACCTAATGATATGTTTTTGTCTTCACATACAGCGATTGTCTTTGTTATCGATTATATGCCACTGTAAATGTCATGACCGTTTGAGGATCTTTCGATTCTCAGCCGACAGTAGATCTAGATCTACCTTGCCGGCTCGGCTTCTTTGGCGTTTTCACTCACAAATGCACTGATAGAATTCTTGATTTCAGGTAAGAAATTTATACTTTCTTTGTACGTTTGTGACATCGTTAGCCTAGGTGTAGATGTTGAGTATTGATCTGTTGCGAAAGATCTGCTTTTTCTCCAGGGAGCGTAAGAATCACGAAACGTAAATAACACGCGCAGACGAGAAGGTAGATCTATTACGTTGTGCGTTGTAGCTCCGATACTCACCTTGGTTCTGAGGTAGGTCTAATGAGGAGGAAAAACAACAAAGCGTAGCAGTGAAAATAGATGATGATAAATAATCTCCACAGTTATAATTAATGAGCAATAATGGAGCTGCATTAATTTTAATGTTTGTTTTTGTTTTTGCTTTTATTTTCTGTTAAGTATTGAAAAAAACAAAGCACACAAACACACACGCAAATCGCACAATATTTTATTATTGTTATTATTGTTTTTGTTTAAAAAAAAAACGCTTTGAGATCTAGATTTAGATCTAGTTTTAGATAAATCTGGATCTGATTTTGTCTCTTATCTTAAACCTTGACATTTTGTCAAGTCTTATCTACTGCTCATACCAAAGGGGCTCCTTTGGGCTATGTTATTGATGCTTTATTATGTTAATATGACCCCCCCCCCACACACACACAAAAGTATTAAAAACCACATATTATTTCTATTTCTCAGATATTTTGTTTTTATATATTTTTTTCAGTATTTGACTATTTGTCTCATGGATTTACAACAAGTTTTGTCTGCTAGAAAAAATGTGTAGATTTTTTGTTTGGGCATAAAGAACCATGATGTCTAGAGCACTAGACTATGATTTTATCACGTACACCAAACATTTAAAAAAAATAATTTGAATTTTTATGATTGGCGTTCATGAATTTGTGATCCATTTTTTTTGTTTTTAAATAGTTATTTGTTCACCAAGTGAACACAAGGATGCAAGTTGTGTTCATCAGATGAATTCACGCGAGGCGAATTGTAATATTGTACTTATATCTTTTGATTGCTCATGACTTTATATGAGTTTGTTTCGATAAACTTGTTGAACAGAAAATTTGAAAGAAATTTTGTAATCATTTTTTCAGAAACACTGCAGGCTCAGTAAAAATATTTTATGCACCTATTTTTAAAAATCTTTTTTCTGGTATTGTTTCCATCTTCGCTGAATATTTTGTTTTAGAGTGTTAATAATTTCATTAATTAAATTGATGAAGAGCATGTCACGTAATATATCTGCAAATCTATAAGATGCCATGAGCCATAGCAGTCCATAAAGTATTTGTGGCAGATCATTCCTGCACATTTTGACCCTTTCAGATAGGCTAATCTCTCATGATTTCATCAGCAGTTAGATCAGCCTGGCAGCCTATCTGTATATTTGTGTGTTTGCATATTTCTGTGACTCTCTATCAATTGTTCTGGAAAAGAACAAAAAAAAAAAAAAACTAACTATGTGCTGACTGTTAGTGAATGTGTTTAAGACAGCTTTTAATCAGTAGTTGTAATATTCTTATATTGTGCCCAGATTCAGCTTTGTCAAACAATACCTAATGTATCTGAACTTTCACTGCAACTGACAAGAATGCTTGGTTGCCACATTCCAGAACTGACTTCCCGAAAGTTTTACATATTAATGTATAGGCCTACTAGTAAAATTGCAATGATTTATAAGTTGGCTTACAATGCCTCTGGGCTTTATGACCCCCGATATTCACTCAAGTAGATAAGAGGGCCACAGTACTGCTTGTTGGGTCATGGTGACACAGCAGTCAAAATGAACAATGGAGTATTCATGTGCTATCCACAGATGATAATTAATGTTTTGCTCAACTTTTCTGGTAGAGATCCTGTTCATTGTGTTTGATCTTATCTAGACTTTTATGTCACTACCCCGGATCTTGTGATGAAGCATTTAAAAAAAAAAAAAAATGTTGATTAAGAAACTAATGGATTTAGAACGAGTCTCACTTTTCCTCTTTGGTCGTGTACAGTACAGCTATAGGCTACTATAAGATTCGGTGTTTTGCACTTTTCTTTGTTATCCTGCTAGCTTTTTATGTTGGATTTTATTCAGTATTCAGGATTTTTATTCAGTTTTATTCAGTTGGATCTTCAGACAAACTTTATTTTTTATTTTTTTTTTTTTTAGAACTGTAAAAAAAAAAAGGCCGATAGTCATGTATAGTCCACAAACGAGTGTTTCACAAAGTCTTTTCAGTGTCTTGGAGATCCAGTCTGATGTGCCTGTTTTATTCAGTCCTTGGTTGAGAGTCAGGGAGGGGTGGGACCGTACCAATACTCCCGTTGTAGGGTTTTGCGAAAAAAAAAAAAAAAACGAAAGGAACCAACTGCATCTCTGCCCTTACATTCAGCCCACTTCTTTTTGTTTGTTGCGAAGGAGAGAGAGAGAGAGAGAGAGAAAGAGAGAGAGAGAGAGAAAAGAGAGAGAGAGAGAGAGATGTAATGGCCGAGCTAAATATGAACTGCCACTAGTGACGACATGTGAACCACTCGCCTCAGCCATTCACTCCACTGACGTTTATAATCCCTGTGTGTTTTGAGCTCCGATTGTTTCTGTGGTGTGTTTAGGAGGTGCATGTCTGACAGATTTAACCCTCCGCTGTGCCAAGAACGAAAGAAATGGTGTATGCATTGGGCAGGAATTTGTGAGCACATTACTACATTAATAGTTGAGCCTATTCAGAGACAAGAAGACATTTTATTGTACCATGTCTAATTCTTATGCATTTAGTGAAGTGATATAAGGTCGACATGGATGCGCGACGATGTTCACGGATCTCAAGGTGAACTTTTTTTCTGTACCTATCGTGTTTACAAATGACTTATACAGTCTCTGATTGATTCTTCACCTGTGTACCTGAACTTCCTGACAATGAAAATGTTGAGAATAACTTTATCAGTGAATATTGACCTGTTTTCTTCAGCATTTACGTTTCTACCTCTACAAGTAGCGTATCGTTTAAGTGTACCAACCTTGTGATAAAACTGTCAATTTACTTTCAGTAACAATCAGTGGTTGTGTGATGTTTACTTTTTCACACCCACTAGGGATATCCTTGTCGATATAAGCCTAGCTGATACGTCATATTAATCTAACTCAACTGCCCTTCCCCATTCTAACCCCCCCCCCCCCCTCATTGTTTATTATTATTTTTTTCGAAGAATACGGGCTCAGAGGGCAAGAAACTAAGTTGTTCTGTTTAGTTTAAAATAACTTAAAAACTGGATTTTGACAGTGTGCTATAACCGTAGACGTGGCATGGCTGTAACCTTTGAATTATGAACTTCGGTGCAATGTTATAATGGACTTTTATTGAATCTTCCAGCGCCCACGTATTAGAAATGAAAGCTTCGTTTATTTGGACTGGTGAGGTGTTACATTGCAGATGTACTTAGCTTCTTTGATAACAGTATGAAAAACGTCTCACTCTATGAAGTTAAAGCTATACGGCTCACTATTGTGCAGCTTGTCATTGTAACAACTATAATAAACAATGCAGGAGAAAAGAAGCGAGTAACTTTCCATGCATGTTATTTTAAAAAAAAAAAAAAGGCTCATCATCTTGTGTTGTTGGTTTACTATCCAATATCAGCTTCCAGCTGGCTAAACCTTTCATTATGGGATGACGAAATGTGCAAATCCATACGCGATGGGGTTCTCTGACGGCTATCTTATACACCAGTGGTTCCCAGCGTTTTTCCTACTCGCGACCTCTCATCCACAAGCTTGAAATCCACGCAGCTTGATTTACATTTTATTTTCTGTGATGTAGAGGGAGAAAACGTAAAATTAATATCATCCGATGCCGCTGCTAACGACCGCCCTGCCAAGGTCTTGCGTCTTTTTGAGGGTGGGGGGAGGGGCGACCTACCAGTTGGAAACCCCTGTTCTAAAAATAATGAGATCTATATCTATATCTCACTTTGCTGCATTCACTCAGTTTTACTTTTATCACCGTGGTATAATTTTAACGTTATAAGTAATCAAGGATTAGGTGGAGGAGGAGGGACGGGTGAGGGGTGTGTCAGAGTCAGTAACGAATGCACCTGTTGAAACCATAAAGCTCCAACACTTGGTTTGAACAGGTTCTTATTGCCGCATATCAAATTACACCTGTACGCCCACAGCCAGTCAAAATGAGTTGTTTGTCGACTTTCCACCAATTTGAGTTATTATTTATATGAGGCATATCCTTAATTCATTTACTTTCAACGTGATGAAAAAAAAGTTTAAAGCTGGCCAGACTGTGGCCAGAGATACTGCAGATTGAAGTGTCAGGGCGGGGGCGGGCGGGGGGGGGGTGACCCTTCAACACTGACTGAAATCAGGAGAAAAGTCAGTAAAAATGAACAGTTTAGCATATAAATCTATATACAGATACCGGTGTAGCCATCTCACAACATTCTGACGTAAGCTACAAAGTGCCCACAAGAGCAATATTTTCTTATTCAGAAATGAATGTCCTTTCAATTTCTCCCAATATAAAAGACGACCGTGATCACTTTCAACTTTGCCAATTACTGTGTTAAACGATTTATGATTTATTCAGACTGGCCGAGAGACACTGTATTGCTTTAGGTCCTGTTCACAGGCTATTTATAACTAGGTGGGGAGGCATGGTGGTGTGTCGATGGTGGGCGCAGAGAATTTCTGTCTTGTCGCCTTAAAACCCGGATCAGCTGCAACGGATTGTGTGCTTGTTTATTTGTGTTGGGATGTAACGGCTCATCAGCACGATCACGGCTATATTGTGCCACCATTTTGTGCAAAACAAAGCATAGCATTTCAAGTTGGAATCGAAATAACATCCACACAAGCTCGACTGTTGAAAGCCTTCTTGTCTTTAGCGCCAGCCTCATTGTGCTGAGAACATTACAATGGGAGATCGTTGTACCCAACCTGATTATTTTCTTTCACCAGACAAAAGAGGTATTAAACAAGCAGTCCAAAGAGGTTTTACTCCCTTTGCTTGAAACATATTCCATGAAATTTTTGAAATACCGTATATGTGAGCTTAATATAGAGAGGATTTTTTTTTTTTCAAATTGCTGTAATGTTATCAACCTTTTTGGTGATCAGTCTGCCCAATGACATGAAGATAAATGCTTTTTCCCCCCTCTTTACACTGGTCTCTCAACACCTCTTTTGTCTGGCAAAGGGTAGCTTTTCCATTCAACTCTCGAGCGCCAAATTGTCTGAAGTATCGAATTCACTAAAAGTGGATTAATGCAATGTCAGTTTTCAGGATTCAGTTAATTTTCATAAAAATGCGTCTTTGTTTCTTAAATTTTTATATTGCCCTGCCTTTCTCAAAACAAAGCACAATGGTACTTTAAACAGTTAGCCTTCGAATGATGACTTATCGATATCAAGCGTGATGAAAACCTATGGTAAGATATGCCGTCTAAGTTATGTTTTCAAGGTGGTTTCCAACCACGTGAGATTGAGAAAGCATTGCTTGAATCTGAGACGACGACATCAACAGTAAAAAAGTAAATCAGATTTTTTAAGATGAACTCACATATATTCAATCAACCATTATAAACTGTATTTGTTCCGTCCACAAAAAAATGATTATGTAAACCCTTCATGTCAGGCCAACTTTGGAAATTTGAAATTTTTAATGTACCGTAGTATAAAAGTCAGCGGCTTTGGTTCCGTCTCGCTGAGGATCAACTCAGTGACCAAATTGGGTTGCATAACACAATGGTGTTATGTTATTTTTTTTTTTTACCACCGTTGTGGACAGCTGAGATAACCACCGCTACAGGAGATTGAAAAGCTTATAAAAACCACCATCTCGCTGAACGACTTTTTACTATCAAAGATTCCTTAACGTGTATAACGTGCATACGGGACCTTCAAAATATATTGGCCCTTATCCCAGAAGGCTAGGCATCAGGCGTTTCTACCGAAGAAAACAGGGTGCTGTTGAGGGGGGGGGGGGGGGGGGGGGGGGGGGGGGGGGGG